>BRDA01054029.1:822-15650 GCA_036984385.1 Crenuchus spilurus | reverse complement strand
GTACATATATGGGCGTGCAATACATAACTTGAACACAAGAGGGAGACATAAACACAGAGACCGGAACAGAGGACATGAGGGCAGGCATGACACATGTCCAAAACATATGTAATAAACTTGCAGGGTCTTGTTTGCATCTATCACATATAGGGTTTATATTTGATCTAATTTTAGATAATCTGACTTTGCTCCAATTAAGTCTGTGTACCACTTTAAATTGCACCACTGAATGTCGTTGACAAATAGATGATGTGTGTATCCTCCGAATAATTTCCTGACTGCCCAGGCCCTCTTCCCATCTACTTTTGAGGTTATCCAGGGTCGTAGGATTATGTGTACTAAGTAGCATGTATATTCTGCAAACAGTTTGCTTGGATTACTTAAGAATAGAATCCAACAGTGACATAGAAGGACACTGAGGAAAACAGTCAAATTGTGCAGCGACAAAACTCCTTATTTGTAGGTATCTGAAAAAATGAGATCTAGGAATGTTAAATTTATTCATCAGTTGTTCAAGTGATGCAAAACTGTTGTCAAAATAGAGGTCTTTTACTGTTAGAATTCCTCTATTAAACCAAGTGCAAAATCCCTCATCTAATGTTGAGGGAGTAAACATATGGTTTTTAATTATAGGACTAAATATAGAAGGTTTATTGAGTTTAAATCATCGCCGAAATTGGTTCCATATTTTTACTGATTGTATAATCACAGGATTTCTACTATAATAGGAGAATGATTTTTCCCACTGGAGTTTGGAGCACAATAAAGCTGGTAGGGAGGTAGAATTGCATGATGAACTTTCTAGGACTACCCACTTAGGAGTGTCAGCACTGTCCAAACTCTCCCTCCAGTACAGTAGTGCTCTAATATTAGCTGCCCAATAGTAGAACCGGAGATTTGGGAGTGCCATGCCACCTTGGGAACGAGGCTTCTGTAACACACATTTTCGAATACGTGGGTTTTTTTTGTTCCAGATAAAAGTCGATATTAGTGTGTCTGTGAGTTTGAAAGAAGAACTGGTTAAAAAGATGGGGAGATTCTGAAATAAGTATAGAAATTTAGGCACTACATTCATCTTAATTGTATTGATCCTCCCTCCCAAAGAGAGAGGTAGTAAAAAGGAGAGATTAATTTTGTATCCAGATAGCTTCCCGAATTTATTAAATAAATCTAGTAGTCTCGGAATGCATGATAGAGGGTCTGATATATACAGTATTAAGTCATCTGCATAGAGTGATAACTTATGTTCCTGGCCTCCCCGATTGATTCCTTTTATTTGCATATCCTGACGTATGGCTAATGCCAACGGTTCGATAGCTATCACAAAAAAAAAGTGGGGATAATGGGCAGCCCTGACGTATACCTCGTTGTAATTTAAAATAATTAGATAGGTTGTTATTTGTATGTACACAGGCCATAGGGGAGGAATATAGAGTCTTGATGTAAGACACAAATTTAGGGCTAAAACCAAACCTTTTAAGGGTACAGAAAAGGTAACCCCATTCTACCCTATCAAAAGCTTTTTCAGCATCGAGTGATAATAAGATCTCTGGGGCATCAGTCAAATGAGGGGAATAAAGTATGTTTAAAAGTCACCTTACGTTAAAAAAAGAATGTCTATTTTTCATAAAACCTGTTTGGTCTGGGGAGATAATAGTGGGAATAGATCGCTCAAGACGATGTGCTAGGAGCTTTGCTAGGATCTTAACATCTGTGTTCAAGAGTGATATTGGATGATATGAACTACATAGAAGAGGATTTTTATCCTTCTTTAAGATAAGTGAGATGGTAGCTTCCTGCATAGTTGGAGGGAGGGACTGAGAGGCAAGTGATTATTGAAATACAGAGAGGAGAAGTGGAGCGAGTTCTTCTGCAAATGTCTTAAAGAACTCTGCCGGATATCCATCCGGCCCCGGACATTTACCACTCTGCATGCTTCTGATTGATTCTATAATCTCTGAAATAGAAATATCTTCATCTAGTTCTGTGGCTAATTTAGAATTTAGAATTAGACAAAGCAGCGTCATCCCCAGGAGGCTCAGATGTATAGAGGAGTAATATTGATAGAAACATGTATTTATTTTTAAGTGATCAGTATGCTTTAAACCATGTTCATCATTTATTTCGGGTATATACTGATTGGCAGCTTTTTGACAAAGTTGGTGTGCAAGTATTTTTCCGGCCTTCTCCCCATGTTCATATGAACTATGTCTAGATTTTAAAATTAGATTCTCCGCTTGACGTGTGGAGAGAAGATCAAACTCCATTTTTAGCATCAGACGTTGTTTAAGTATATCATCTGAAGGGGAGTGACTATGTATTGTATCTAACTTCTGATTATCATCCATCAGCTGTTTAAGGCGCTCAGAGTCTGTTTTCCGACGCATAGCAGAATATAAAATAATCTGGCCTCTTAAGTATGCTTTCATTGACTCCCATACTGTTGACATTGGCATTCCAGGGGTCTGATTACAAGAAAGAAAAAACGTAATTTCTGATTTAATAAAGTTAACAAAATGCTCTTCAGAAAGTAAGAGTGAGTTGAATCTCCATGAGCGATGGCTGGGCTTGGCCCCAGGTATGTGCATTCTCATTGATAGGGGGCCATGATCTGAAATTACTATAGGCAGATATTCACATTCAGTTACCATAGGCAAAAGCTCTTTATCAATAAAAAAATAGTCTATTCGTGAGAACGTCTTGTGGACCGGGGAAAAGAAAGAGTAGCTTCTAGAGGTAGGATTTCGAGAACGCCATACATCCGATATGCCATACGTTTTAAGAAAAAGCTTGATTGATTGAGCTGATTTCGATTGGTATGTTGCTGTGAAAGAGTTACAGTCTAAATTTGAAGAAAGTATGCAATTTATATCCCCCCCTAGAATAAGGTGATGTTTGTTCATTTTTGGTAGCCGTGAGAAGAAATCAACAAAGAATGTATAGTCATCAATATTTGGGGCATAGACATTAGCTAAAATAATCGGAAAACCGAATAACTGACCAACTACAATAACATAACGCCCTTTGGAGTCTGAGTCAATGCTTGACATCACAAATGGTATACTTTTATTAATAAGGATGGCCACCTCTCTCGCCTTCGAGCTAAACCTGGAGTGATATGCTTCTCCTATCCATCCTCCCCTCACCTTAGACTGATCAACAGTTCGAAGATGAGTCTCCTGAAGGAAGGCAATATTGGTTCTGAGATGTTTAAGATGAGAGAGCACTTTTTTACGTTTTACAGGATGATTTAGGGATTTAACATTCCAGCTTATAAAATTAACTTGGCAGTCTACAGATTTTCCTAAATTATTTACTTTTCTCATAAGATATAATTAAACCAACCTCATATGAATGACCCAAGAAATCTGAACAGCAGAATAAATCACATGCATAATAATTAACAAAAAAGTCCAATACACTTACAGGTCTGACAGGTCCCTCCCCCACATCACCTAACAGAACATGGTGACTGTAAAACCCCTCATAAGAAGAAAATCTACACAAAGTGTGAGTAGTGGGGTACGACTTAGTGTTAAGCTTGCTGGCTCCTGCCAATCCCCTATCATTAACGAAACAAACAGAGTTAGAAAAAAGGCGCATCATGACATCTTTTTAAACAGAAATTAAAGTCAGTAGAGCACAAACTGGTCTCTCCAGAAATAACAACAAACTGCAGTACCTGCGTTTAGTGTCCACAGCGGTGAATTAACATAAATGAAATAAGACAAATGTCATGAATCAGGTTGCAGTGATCTCCTTTGCGTACGTCATGGCTTTTTGCGGGTCTAGAAAGTCTTTAACGTCTCCGTTGAATGAGATGCGGAGCCGAGCCGGGAACAGTATTCCGTAACGGATGTCTTGTCGACCTCGGAGAAGATTTCGGACGTCGTTAAACGCTGCCCTGGCCTTGGCCACCTTCGTGATGTAGTCAGGGAAGATAGCGATCGGTTCTCCTCGGTGTCGGAGCGGTCCATTCTCCCGGGCTCGCCGCAGCACCTCCACGCAGTCCTGATAATAGTGGAGCTTGGCGATGATGATCCGGGGTTTTCCGTTGGGCTTTCTGGGGTTTAAACCTCTGTGTGAGCAATCGACAAGAATGTCTTTCTCCAGATGTAACACTTAAGTAATTTGGAAATGGCCGCAGTAGAGCTTGAGCCAGGCTCCTCCGCTATACCCATGATTCTGATGTTACATCTTCGCATTCTCCCCTCCATATCCTCGCATCGCTCCCTCAGTTCAGTGATCTCAGTTTTCATCCCAGCCACTGTAGTCTGTAACGTAGTTACCTGTTCCGACCACGCTGACAGGCCATCCTCTACACCGCTGATCACGCTCCTCATGGCTTCCATCTCAGTGCAATTAGCTGCTGTGCTATTAGCGATTTCGGCCTTCATTTCTTTTAATTCGTTTTTTAGAGAGCCAAATTCTTCTGAAAAAATGTTCTTTAACTCTGATTTAATCACATCAGAGATGTCTGCTCTCAGTGAGGACAGGATATCAGCTTTTAGTGCCTCGATGTTCATGGTAGACTGTAGCCGTGGGCTAGCCGGAGAGTCGTGCTGCTCAGGAGCGGTGACTTTAGGCCTGTTGCTTGCAGTTCCGCTGTACTTGTATTTACGGAGACTAGCAGCCATATATACAATATTTATGTCTCTAACTGACTTCAAGGTGTTCTTTGATGTATTAGAACACAGATATTGTAGTACTTTTGGAGAAAAATTGCGCAGTAAAATGAAATAAATGGAATTTAGGCAGGAGCCACTCACAACACGTACTACTCCATCAACCGCTCACTAGCGCCCCCCTCTAAATAAAAGTTTAACAAATCACAGATTTCACTTTTTATTCCTTGGAGCCATTACACTTTATCATCCAAACTTCTCAACCGATGATACCATCACACAGCTACAACGTATAAATCTGATCCATCAGGACACCAGGAGGTCCACAGATCAGCATTTAACACTGTATTCCCCACCAAATTCACCAGCAAGTTGGACAATCTGGGACATAAGCCACCCATGTGTTCATAGAGCTCCACTTGTCTCACAGACACCTGAACAGCTTTGACTTTGAGCTTAGATTTTGTATTTCAAACAAAATTAAAATGCAATTCATTTTAAAAATAATAGAAATGTGCAGTAAAATATGTGGTGCAGTCTACACATCAGTTTAGTTAAGTTTACTCTCTGTGGAGCATCACTTACTATCATTTCCAAAATCAATAAAAGAATAATTTTGACTAATTTGAGTAAATGCTGATTTAACTGACCAATTTAATTTGCAGGCTTCATTTTGCATTCTATTTAATCGGAGCATGATTTGGATATAAATTCATGTCTGTGGTAAAAATAAACATTATAAATTTGAATATAAAAGAGGTTCTTTGTAGAAGCAGCAGGTTCTGATCCACAGTTCTAGATGTTCTCAGTGTGTGTTAATGTGGGATTGTCATTAAATTCTGTCAGATTTCTTCCGCTTCTTTCTCTCAGGTATAATCAGATATTCCTGCAGTTATTTATAGATTTGCTGTTGTTTTGCAATTAGTTCTGTCAAATGAGATCCTTTGATGACTTCAGGTAAACAATAAACAGCCTGAGATCCAAACTCTATATAACGTTAAAGTTTCTCCACCGCCAGCCAGAAAAGATCACACTGAGCACTCCTGATGGACTGTTATGGGTTTGATTGGATGTAAAAGAAATTTTATAACCCCAAATCAGAAAACATTGGGACATTATATAATTGACTTTAATGTTTATTAGATTACAGACAGTATGAACACAAGATGTTTCATCTTTAATCGACCGAACTTCATTTTATTTGTTAGATAGATAGATAGATAGATAGATAGATAGATAGATAGATAGATAGATAGATAGATAGATAGATAGAACTTTATTCTAGAACTTTATTCTCCCTAAAGGCAGTTCCATCATTACAGCTAATGTGGCCAAACAGAGTGGCGTAAGCTGCATACTTGATTAAGATGTTGGAGATATGCAGTAGGTAAATAAGGACACAAGCAGCGGACTCAGCACACAGCCTTGTGGTACACCAGTGTTTTGGATGAATGTAGAGGACCCAAGCTGACAGACTGAGGTATGTTGGTTAAGAAGTCAAGTATCCAGCAACAGATGGAGGAACTGATGACCTGAATGTGGATTACCATGTTGAAAGCAGAGCTGAAGTCTATGAAAAGCATTTTTATGCTAATATACATCTATTCCTGCATTTCAGACCTAAAACACATTCCATTTCCAAAAGTATTTACCACTTTATAAAGTAATAAAAGATTGAATCTAATGTAATCTAATGTATGTCTATAATCTAATAAAAGTTAATATAAGAAATGCTGCATTTTTCACACTGTCAAGAATTCTCATTTTTGTTTATCATGTTTTGATTCAGTAAATAATAGATAAATCTGTTTAATAAATTCTTAACAAACACTAACGGTCTGATAAGTTAATGGTAGATATGATTACAGGCTGAATATTCCCAGATAATCTGAGCAACAAAATAGCAAAGCATCTCAAAGGCTGGTTTGCTGCAGTATAGAAACAAACAAACACATACACAAGCAAACAATTTGAATATTGTTAATAAATTAAATGTTCAGTAACCCTTGATTGTCATCTGTCCTTTCACAAAGCCATTTGTTCTTTGAGGAGCTATAACTACTTAATGGTGAGCTCTAGCGCCCCCTAGAGTCTCCCAGGTGCCTGTGGATGGTGGAATTCTTCTCAGCTGGAGGTTTACTCCTCTGTAACTTCATTCCTGCAGTCATTTCTGCCAACCATCCCTGCAGCCCATCGGCTAATTACTCAGTCAGGATAGTATTGGCAGGTGAGTGCTGGTATTGATCACAGCTCTAAGGCTCTCAAACACAGATTAATCAGAACTGATTCAGAGCAGACAGACCTGATCCTGAACCCACCATTCACTAAATCAATAAAGATGCTGTTTAAAAATAAAAAAAATAAAAAAAATATTAAGTAATATAGACTCAATGAAATTCCCAACAAAATAATATTTTGTTTATCTAGATTAATTTCAGAATGCCATATAGTTAATTGTGATTAATCACTTTTTTAATGGAGAATTCTGAAGAGAGACGGTTAGCAGAAATTATAAGTAGATATAGTCACCTTTATGAGGTTGTTTGCTTGTTCAGATAGATGTTTTAATGCATTTTTACTTAAGACTTTGTACACACAATTTTATATGTTAATACAGCGGAACCTTACGAGTATGACTTATGAGTTTAATTCGTTTTGTGACGGAGCTCATAATTTAATTTGCTCGTTAATCAAATTACTTTTCACCATTAACACCACACCAACGTTTTGTTACGTGTTTTTAAATAAGAAAAAAATTACTTAGTAAATAACATAATGTATAAAAATTCATTCATTCATTCATTCTCCCACCCGCTTAATCCTTATCAGGGTCGCGGTTAGTCCCCTACCCCTTCACTGGGTGCAGGGCAGGGCATTACACTATTCAACCAAGCCCAGGACAGGGCACCAATCCATCACTGGGTGTACACATATGCACGCACACACAAACACACGGACAATTTAGAGTACCCAATCCAACCGACTTCCATGTTTTTGGACTGTGGGAGGAAACCGGAGTCCCCTGAGGAAACCCACGCAGACATGGGGAGAACATGGAAACTCCACTCAGATGTGGACTCGAACCCAAGACTTCAGCGCTGAGAGGCGAACGTGCTAACCACTAAGCCACCGTGCCACCCATGTATAAAAATATTAATACATAATACACAAGAGAATGTAAAGAAATAAACTGGTTTATTAAATGTATTTACATTAAAGATGAGACAATCTTCAGTGACTTCTGTCTTTTTCACCACACTTTCCTTACTTTCACTTGCAGGCGTTTCAATAAAATCCTGTCCAAAGAGCTTTGTTTCTTCCTCCATTTCAAAATATTTAGTAAATGAGTGAGACACGTTTGTTTACAAAGCGCAGCACCACCTCTTTTATGCAGTGTCAGCAGTGATCTCTGCACTCGCTCACACTCGCCAATGACTCCTAGTGGCGGGTGGAGGAAGCTCGCTTGTAACTCAGATCTCGGCATCATAAAGCAAAAAAATTACAGAGCAATGGCTCGCATCTCAGAAAATTTGTAAGTTGGCCACTGGTAAATTAATGTTCCACTGTACATGAAATGGTGCTTGAAGCACCTGAAATGTTTAACAATTCTAAAAATAAATCCCCCAAAAAACAGAAGCCAGGAAATGTGTGTTTCAGTCTTTACTCCTCTACTCTTAATGAGAGATGCCGTGTGCAGTCAAGTCTCATCATGAACTATGGATGACTCACAGGGACAAAAAGAATTTGCATTAATGGTGCTATTTTTTAAAATCACTTTAACTGAGATCATGTTAAGGCCTTATTATCACATTAACTTTGACAGGCCTAATAAAGATTATATAAATATATAAAACTACACTATATATTTTTTTACAAAATTACTTAATACTTAATATTTTGGAGGTTTTGTTATACATGAAAATAAAAATTTTAACTTTTTAATAATAATAAATAAATAAAAATAATATTATTATTGCTAAAAATGAGTTAAATTAGTTAGATTTTATTTAAATCTGAATGAAATAAGAAAAAAAATTGTGTGGCTATGTCTGAGGTGAATGTGAATTATGAGTTAAGAATGAGTTCATTAGTTAAATGTGTGTTACTGAGTAAAAGTGAGTTAATTGTTTATTCAAATGAGTTCAAATGTAAATTAAATTTGAGATAGTTGTGAATTTGTGTTGCAGAAAAATATTATTATATATTCATATTAATGAATATCAAAATTGGGATAGATTAGGATTAGTGTTGAGTAATATTTGTGTAGAATATTATAAGTGCAGATTAACATTCATATAGAATAATAGCACAGTAATATTCATACAGAATTATAATGTGTAGAAGAATGTTCATGTAGAACATTGCACAAAACCAACAAAAGGAACCAAAGGGTGAGAGGCTAAAGAGGAGAACTCACCAAAACTGGACCTAAGGTGGGCTTGAACTTGGAACTTAGTCTGGGTTGTGCAAGGATAACAGGTTTTAATTGAACATGTACCTCTGGTAGGCTTGAGCTTGGAACACATACAGGCCTGGCTGAACAAGAGACACACAGGGACTGAGACACAGGAGAGCTCAGTGTAAACTTGGCTTGTGCTTGAATCACAAGAGAACTAGACTTGAACTTGACAGGGTGGAAGCAGCAGGAGCCTGAAACACAGAATTCACAGATAATTAAATCTTAGGCTGTGATACTGAAGTTTAAACTGCAGCACAAAGCTGACAGTGCTCTACACGGAGCTGTGTGTCTGAGTGCTCCTAGTCATAGTTCTGAAGTGGATTCAGATAAAGGTGATTTGCACAGTCAAGACTCAGTAATCAGGTGAGTGTAACCTCTGGTGGACAGGTGGGGAACTGCCATGCTTGGTTTCAGATGAGTGTGACCTGGAGTTTGAGAAGTGCTGGAGGGGTGCAGTGTGTCCTGAGAGGTGGAGGGGGCATTAATAATAATTATGTAGAGTAATATTAGTGTAGAAAATATTTATGTAGAGTAATATAAGTGTAGAGTATATGCGCAGAGTAATATTAGTGTAGAATATTAGTATAGAGTAATAACTATGTAGAGTAATACTAGTGTAGAAAATATTTATGTAAAGTAATATTAGTGTAGAGTAATATTTATGTAGAGTAATAATCATGTAGAGTAAGATTCATATAAAGTAATATTAATGTAGAGTAATATTAGTGTAGAGCAATATTTATGTAGAGTAATATTAGTGTAGAACAATATGTATGTAGAGTAATATTAGTGTAGAGTAATATTTATGTAGAGTATTATTAGTGTAGAGTAATATTTATGTAGAGTAATATTAGTGTAGAGCAATATTTATGTAGAGTAATAGTGTAGAGTAATACTCATGTAGAGTAATATTAGTGTAGAGTAATATTTATGTAGAGTATTATTAGCGTAGGGTAATACTAAAGTAAGAGTGTAATATATTAGTATAGATAATACGCAGAAGAAAATAAGTGTAGATTAAAATTCATGTAGAATATTATAATTATTTTAATGAGTAATTTGAATAAAAATGAGTTAAATTGGAATTAAATGCTTTCTCTCTCTTTATGGATCTCTCTCTCAGTCTCTCTCTCTCTCTCTCTCTCCTGATGATTGGGGAGGTTAAAATCGATCCGCTCTGGCAGGCGTTTGTGGAGATGGTAAATTACGAGTCTTTTGGACGTTTGTGAATTACGAGGCAGACGATTGGCCTTGAGCAGGGGAGTTTGGGAGAGTGAGCCAGGGTCAAAGGTCATGACAGGAGCAATGTGGGTAAAGTGAGATTTCCTGCAGGACTGAGACAAAAAGTGAGCAAAACCTCCCACATGCTCTGTTCCTCCCACAAACTCTGCACGGCTCTCTCTCTCTCTCTCTCTTTCTCTGTTTATCTCTCTGTCTCTCTGTGTGTCTCTCTATTTATTCCTCTCTGTGTCTATACTATGGTATATCCCATATAGTAGAGTATAGTATAATAAAATATAATATGTAGTATAAATATATAATATAATTATATAAATATGTAAATATATAACAAAGCAAAACTGAATGATGCATTTCCTTAATACTGTACCATTTAAAATAGTGTTTAGTGCAGTTATGGCTTTTGAATAAAATGTCTTTTTAAATCTGTGTTAATGTTATGTACAGATATATATTTCACAACTCTGTATAGATGTATATGTTACATATAGGTACAGGTATGTATGTTACACAAATACATATTACACATATGTATAGATATTTGAAGCCAAATCAGGGACAAAAGTTTTGTTAATTTGAAAAAAGAATTGAAACTGAAAGTTAAGGTATTTAGCTTCAACTTCAAAAATACAATATATTCAAAATAAAAATGTTTAACAAATGTTTGATTCAATTTGGGAATTGTTTTAAATAAATTATTTTATGTACAGGAAAAAACTGTGGTGAAAATCTGCTAGTTTATTTATAACTCTGAACAAGGAGAGATGAATTAACTTTGCTGTAATCCTGCTGTTCTGAAGGGAGAATTGGAGGAAATGTATGTAAGTGTATGTGAGTGAAGGTGAGATCTGTCTCACGTTAATGTGGCAGCATCTGAATGCTCTCTGTAAACCAGTCACAGCAATTAGTGCTGGATTAATTGGTGTCTTTATCTCATTAGAGCCAATCAGATGTGAGTATGATTAGGTTTGCTTGGCTTGACGTTTGTTTAAGTGGATTGCTGTAATTGCTGTCATTATTATAGGCTCTTTAGCTAAGCATGCTGAGCACTGTGGGGTGTGACTCACAGAGCCCAGCAGTGTGTATGTGTGTCTGTGTGCGTTTCTGAATAGCCCCACGGAATGCTGCACTATGCACTGCTGTGGACCAGTGGTCATTATACTCTTAACACAAAACTATTAACACAGCCCTCCCAATTATAGCCTCTGACAGGACCCCCTCACAAAAGTGCAATCCCATCCCTAAACCCTCTCCACACCAAAGTCAACCACTCCAAACCACACAAATGCCCTCACTCACTGCAAAAAAATTCTTCCACCTCTAACATCACAGCATAACACAGCATTACCCACATCAACTCAGCAAACACCATCATTATTAATGCCAACATCAGTAACATCATCATTTACACTGAAAAAACATAAGCAGTACCAACCTAATCAGTAATACAATGATCCGTAACATCATAACATCATCTTCAGTATCATCAGTAACATCATCATCAGTAAAATATTAATCAGTAACATCATCATTAACATCTTCATCAGTAAAATATTCATCAGTAACATCATCATCAGTAACATCATCATCAGTAACATCATCATCTGTAACATCTTCATCAGTAACATCTTCAGTAACATATTCATCTCTAACATCTTCAGTAACATCATCATCAGTAACATCTTCAACATATTCATCTGTAATATCTTCATCAGTAACATCACCAGTAACATCATCAGTAACATCTTCATCAGTAACATCATCAACATCAGTGACATTATCAGTAACATCTTCATCAGTAACATCTTCAGTAACATCATCATCATCAGATTATTACGAATGAATCATTTTAAAATGAATACATACTTGTGGAATGTGATCCCCTGGTCTCTACTGATAGAATTCCAATAAAGTAAAACAGTTAAAGGCAAAACATCGCAGCCCTTTCGTTGTTTGTAAACGCTGGCTTCCTTCAGAGCTTGCCCTGTTTCCACACAACATGGAGGCTCCTTGCCAGAGCGTTCAAAAGTCATGTGTCTCCTTTCCAGTAATATAGATCATTGGTTTTTCTAAGCTAAAACAGCCAGTTACAGGGTTGCCAGGTCTCAATAAACTCTCCAGGAAAATGTCTGACAGAAGGCCACCTTTCACAAGCTGAAACTCACCCAAAATGTAAAATACAGGTGTAGAACTCTTAAATTTTCTGTTAAGTGTACTTTGTCCTTCATTACCTTTACTGTTTTATAGTTTAAGGGTTTCATATTATTTATTTTATTGTTGAAGTTGTTGTTGAAGTTGTTGTTAGTAGTAGCATAGTATTTTAAATTAATACACGTTTATTATTAAAATCAGTATAAATTGTACATATATAGTAATAAAATAGTAAATAAATAAATAAAATAAAATAGTAAAAGTAATAATCATACCTTATCATAATGGAAAACAGAACTACATATGTTTTGCATTTAAAGCATAGTATCCCCTTATCCTTCCTCTCTACTCTTATTTATATTTTCAGATCCCATTCCAGTCAGTTATCTAATGTAAGACATCTGATACTCTTCACCCTCAACTATTCCTCAGGGAATAAGGATTTTTAGATCCTTATGGTTTTAACGCCTCAGTTACACATTCACAAGACAATTGATTTAATTCTCCCCTGTATTACAATCAATCAATCAAAATTTGTTTATATATCACTTTTTACAATGGCCATTGTCACAAAGTAGTTTTACATGATTAGCATCAGTCAAAACCCGATGCGAGCAAACCAAAGACGACAGAGGCAAGGGAAAACCTATGGGGCAGCCATGGCCTAGTGGTTAAGGATCTGGTCTGGTGACCTGAAGGTCACGACTGAAGTGCCCTTGAGCAAGGCACCTAACCCCCAATTGTAAGTCGCTTTGGATAAAAGCATGTGCTAAATGCCTCAAGTGTTTGCACAGTAAGGACGCATTAAAAAGCTGTGGTGACTGTGTTTTCAAAGTAGCCCATCCCTCCATGCTAACAGTGTGGGCAGATAACATGAAACTGGTTTGAAGTTAGCAATATTGATATAGTGAACTACTTTGTCTTTTCTGAGAGTGTAGATGGTGAAGAGCTACGGAACTATAAGCCCACAGAGGCATACAACTACCTTTATAGCAACAAAATAGGTAAGGTAGTTTTTAACAAATACGGCGACTTCATTTAAAGCTGAGGTAGAGCCGAGGTAATCACCAGGTGTGGCTAATGCTAATGGAAACTGGAGTAATTGAGACACAGAGACACTGGGTTGCTCGTGCATTGCAGGGTTGGGCAAGTCCTGCCTATATATAATATATATTTGGAGGATATTTAAGTTGTAATCCTGCAAGCCATGCTAGGTTCCTTTCCTTCTTATTTGGTATAAAGTGTAAAGCAAAGGGCGCCGGACATACACAGTGTTTGTGAAGCTGCTGGTGTTTGAAGCACATACTTTATTCACATTTTTATTGTTGTGACACCCGACAACATGTCAACCCCGAGCTCAAATCTTATGCATGTAATCTGTATTACAAAGCTAGTTTTATTCGTCTCACCAGATATTGTTCTGTGATCATCCACCACTGTTGTCTTCCATGATTTTGCCACTCCTAATATTGTAGCAATTTCTCAGATGGGTTTTTTCTGTTTTTGCAGCTTATGGATGGCTTGTTTCACCTCCCTATATAGAATTAGAATGTTTTTGGCAATTTGTCATGTTGGTCTTAAATTTCACTGAGAATGGTCTTAAAAGGTCTTAATAAAGTCAAATTTAATTCACTGAAACCTGCAAGAACCCTGTATATACATCCCTCTGTCACTCTCTGTCACTCTCATTAGGTCTCTCTCTCTTTGTGTGTCTGTATAGGTCTCTCTGTCACTCTCTTCATAGCTCTCCCCCTCTCTTCCAATGTTTCTGTTGCTCTTCTTGTCTTTCTCTCTCTGTCTCCCTGTGACTCTAAATGAGTCTTGCTGAGTTTTAAAGACTTTGAGTCTTCATGAGAATTCCTGCTGCTCATTGTGTTTCTCAGATTGTCTCGTGATTGTTGATCCTGAGTGCTGGCCCTTACAGAAGTCCACAAGCCAGACGAACTCTGGCTCACAGGACAGTGGAGCTCAGCAGGACATTATCATCAGTGCAGGACTGGCAGTTAATGGTCAGTGTGACTGTGTATGATGTGAATTGCTTAATGGTGATAATATAGCAGTGCTGATAATGCTCTTCTTGTGTAGATGGACCTCTGTGTGGTTCTGGTCCTTGTTCTCCCACACGGCACACACACATCACTGCTGGCCAGTTTACTCTACATAAGGTTCTGGGTCGCGGTGGATTTGGCAAGGTACTGTTCTCCTCACTCTAGAACACTTCTACTTTTACAGAAACTCTGAATGTCCTTCTCAATCTGATCTCACACAGGACAGTCATTTTAGTCTCTCTCTCTCTCTCTCTCTCTCTCTCTCTTCTCTCTCTCTCTCTCTCTCTCTCTCTGATTTTACTGACA
>BRDA01054028.1:0-34084 GCA_036984385.1 Crenuchus spilurus | reverse complement strand
CACACACTCACTCACTCACTCACTCTCACACACTCACTCACTCTCACTCACACACTCACATACTCACACACTCACTACCTCACACACTCACTCACACACTCTCACTCACTCACTCACTCACACACTCACTTCATCACTCACACACTACTCACACCACCCCAACTCACTCACACACTCACTCACTCACTCACACACTCATACACTCACACACTACTCACACACTCACTCTCACTCACTCTCACTCACTCACACACTCACTCACTCACACACTCATACACACACTCACTCACACACACACACTCACTCACACATTCACTCACTCACTCACTCACTCACTAACACACACACTCACTCACTCACTCACTCACTCACTCATTCACACACACACACACACACACACACTCACACATTCACTCACTCACACACTCCATCACTCACACACTCATACACTCACACACTCACTCTCACTCACTCACACACTCTCACTCACTCACTCACTCACACACTCACTTCATCACTCACACACTACTCACACCACCCCAACTCACTCACACACTCACTCACTCACACTCATACACTCACAAACTACTCACACACTCACTCTCACTCACTCACACACTCACTCACTCACACACTCATACACACACTCACTCACACACACACTCACTCACACACTCACTCACTCACTCACACATTCACTCACACACACGCACACTCACACATTCACACACTCACACACACACTCACACATTCACTCACTCACTCACACACACACACATTCACTCACTCACACACTCACTCACTCACACACTCACTCACTCACACACACACTCATGCACACACTTATACACTTACACACACACACACACACTATGTTGAGTTTGGTCTTTGGTTTTCAATTTATTTTTTACATTACATGTTCATTTTGTAATACATTTTCAGTGCCTATTTGTATTTTCACTGCAGTTATTTTATGTCTAATTCTATAAATTCTTGTTAAACACTACTTTGAGACATTGTTTACAGCTAAAGAATGTTGAAAAAAAAAATTGGTGGTGAAAAATGGTTTTTGTGCTAGTTTTAGAGCAGTTAAAACAGACCGGTCAATTTTGACCGGGAACACTAAAGTAAGGGGCAGGAGGCGAACACGACAGGAAGGTTAAATGCATCATCAAAGCACCAGGAACAGCCTACCCAAATTAAGCTTTTAATAACTCTGTACATTTTGTTAATGTGTGTTGATGTGTGTCATTAATGCCTAAGCCTATCGATCAAAAATATGTTCTATGGACCATGAATGTGTAAACAGGCTAACTTTACTAACTGCTCTAATTTACAACAGAGACTGGCAATACAGGCACCCACCAAAGTAGTCTAATGTTAGAAATCCAGTGCTAACAAATGACATCAGAGGCAAACTTTTATCTAGTGCTCTCTGCTTCCATTATAGTGTGATCTATGAGAGCTTTCATAGAGAGGAGTGTAAAAGATGCCTAACACAGTGCTGTAGCCTTGTAAGCAGCAGGCTTGGTCTTTCACAGCTGGAGGTCTAAGTTGCTCTCCTTGCATCAGATGATAATGATATACATTAAGTCACCTGTGGAGTAGAGTGACTGCCTTTGCTAACATTGTTTGTCTCCCTTGGAGCCTCCAGAGTGGGGAGGGATGTGTGTTGACTGGCCACTAATGCCTCTAATCTAACCCATAATTTTAACATCATGTTGCACTGCAGACTACATTATTACAGAGGTGGAGAGAGGGAGGGAGTGGGGGTGCTATTATCATTATTTAACCCCAGTGTATTGCCCCATGCATAACCATATCATTACCATTAAATTTTAATCATCCATGCAGCTGTGTAAGTGCGTGTGTGTGTGTGTATGTGTGTGCTTGTGTGTGTTTTCCTGAGTCAGCCGTGCAGCCTCTAATCGTCTGTCTCTCTTAATCACGGAGCTGTTTGAAAGAGACAACACTTAAAGACTGCGTGGCACACTCAATTACTTCCTCCTTTACTGCTGTGAGAGAGAGAGACAGAGAGACAGAGAGGGAAAGAGGGAGCCAGGATGACATGGCCCGAGGACTGCATGCTGGGTTTATGTGCAGCCATGGGTCCTTTTACTCACTTTGCTACAGCTGCACTGGGATATTTATAAAGCAATGAAAAATCTTATCAATCAGCTAAATTTATTTGTTCTACTCTAATGGTCTGTATGTGGTTCTACACTGTAATTACCCGCTGTCATGACTGCATAGCTAATAATAAAAATAAATCCTAATTTAACTTAAAAGTTAAGATATCTACCTTAAAATTTAATTAGATTTTAGCATGGTGGCTTAGTGGTTAGCACGTTCGCCTCTCAGCGCTATGGTCTTGGGTTCAAGTCCCTATCTGAGCGGAGTTTCCATGTTCTCCCCGTGTCTGCGTGGGTTTCCTCTGGGGTCTCCTTTTTCCTCCCACAGTCCAAAAACATGGAGATCAGATGAATTGGCTACTCAAAAAAAATTACCCTGGTGTGTATGAATGAATATGAATGTATGTATGCATGCCCATATATGGTTGGCACTGTCCTGGGTGATCCGCTTAGTGCTCGATGCAGTCCTCCAGTAGCACTTTTCCACCAAAATAACTCTGGTTCTTGAACTGGTGCCGTTCAGGCTTATGAGAACCTCGGTGCTTTTTAGTGAACCAGCCCACATTTCCACTAGTTGAACCGAGGATACGTCACTGTGTACGTCATCAGCAACAGCGGAGGGCATCGACTACTTGCGAGCATTTGTGCTCTTGGCACAAATGCTTGTTTCACTTCACAAGTCAAATCTAGAGCCGGTACATTCCCTCGTCCAGCTCCACTGTGCGATAGCTCCTTTTTAGAATCTCTGTAGCCCTTTTTTAGTTTCTTTAGCATATTTATCACTTGCTCTCTTGAACGAACAAAACCTGCCCGAGCTAAATCCTCCACCAGCTCGCTGTAGAGTTTCTCCTTTCTAATACTCCCCTCAAGTTTCTCCTGAAACTCCGGAGAACACCAAATAGATAACAAAAACTGAGTTTCTTCAGTGGACCACTGTACACTACGAGTCGCCTCAGTGCGCAGGCGCATTTGTTTCGCACTGAAAAACCAAGTATTTTTTGGTTCCCACTGCGAACGAACATTCCTGGTTCGGGGCGCTATTTTTGTTGGTGGAAATGCGCCAAACGGTTCAAAATTAGGTTCTTGAACCAGAATGGTGCCGGTTCCGTGTTGGTGGAAAAGTGCTACAGGTGGATGGTTGCTTCCGGTTGAGAGTACGCTGTGCGCGACTGGCTGCCGCTTCTCGCCAGTGTGTGTAAATGGAGTGTGTTGATTGTAAAGCATCCTTGGGTTTGAGAAAGGTGCTATAGAAGTGTAACATTCATTCAATCATTCATTCATTGAGAGGAATAGTTTGGTAAAAATCAAGTCCCCATCTGGGTGGATTTTCCATGTTCTCCCCATGTCAAAAACAGTTCAAAAACATGGCGGTCAAGTAAATGGGATACACTAAATTGTCTTGGGATGTGTGTGTGTGTTTGCATGTGCATGCATGTGTGTGCCCAGCGATGGATTGACACCCTGTTCTGGGTTTAGATAAGATAGTGTTAGCAATCAATCAATCAATCAATCAATCAAATTTTATTTATAAAGCGCTTTTTACAACTGATGTCACAAAGCAACTTTACAGGCTTAGTAATAACAGACATCAAATCATTAATCCCTAATCCCCAGTGAGCAAGCCAACGGTGACAGTGGCAAGGAAAAACTCCCCCAGAGCTGGAGGAAGAAACCTTGGGAGGAGCCAGACTCACATGGGGGACCCATCCTCCTCTGGTCTGCTAATTCTAAGTGTGTGATAAATCATAATCATATGATCTTGTTGTAATGTTCAGGTGATATGGTGACAGTAGTGGGACAGGGATGATGATGATAGTGGTAGCAATGATAATGTCCATTTGAACTCCAATGTGGGCAGTAGAGTAGGGTATCTGGAGCAGGCCACAGTAGTTGGTCATTGTTGGGCATCTGATCCAGGGAAGCATCATGGAGAGAATAGTAATCAGCCAGTTATGCCCTGCCCTGTGCCCAGTGAAGGGGTTGGGGACTCACCACAAATGTAACCAGGATTAAAATGAAGTTGATGGATGGATGGATGGTTTGGTTAAAAATAAAACAATTTTCACAATTGAAACACACATTTTCATTTATTTAAAATTCCAACTACTAATTACGCAGAATCCCAAGTGTATTCTAAAATGTTCTCCTATTGTTTAATTTGGATTGTGAGAACACTTTTTAAAAATTTACTTAAAAAAATTTAGTTAAACATTTTGTATTTATTTAGGTTACTTGAGACATTCCTACTTTAAATAGAATGCAAACATAAGTGGCCCTTTTTAAGTGTAAAAAGGGGACAAACCGCGACCCTGATTAGGATTAAGTGGGTGTGTTAAAGGATGGATGGATGGATTGGGTTTATATAAAAATGATAAGATATATAGATAGATATATATTTAGATAACTGGTGAAAAATAGCTAGTTTTGATGAAAAAAAAAATCCACAAATGCTGGAAAGCTTAAATTTAGAGTCGGCTTTAATGTTCAGAGTTTTTAAGTGTCTTTAAGTGCCAGTTAATCAGTGGTATCAGGATCCTGACCAGCCACATGGGTGTTGTGGTGATTCAGTGTATTAATGTAAAAATGAATAATTTAGGTCAGAATAATCCAGGTTATATTTTAAACTATGTCAAACGAAACATTCCATAAAAACTCATCTTAAACCTAAACATGATCCTAACTTTACCCTTAACTTCAACATATTAGCTAAAGCTAACGCTAACCCTGTAATGTGCTAGAATGGGAATATTTATATGCCTCTTAAAATAAAGTATGACCAGCATACTGCCACTATAGTGTGTAGTAATAAAATCTCAGTACTGGTATTTTGTCCACATTGTGTCTGTTGTACAGTAGACATTGAATAAATAAGCCTACCAATTAATAGGAACAAATAAAATAAAAACCAGGAGCTGATGGGGTCAAATTTGAAACTTCTGGCTCGGCAACAATGTTGAAATGTTGAAAATCCTTCTGTGGTCTCTCTCTCTCTCCAGTGCGTTTGCCCAAATCACAAGCCATACCAGGAAAACAAATCTAGCATCTGCCAGAAAGTGAGTGCAGTGCAAAGAGCATCAGGTGTGCTTTTCTGAAAAATAAATAAAATAAATAAAAATGACAAGTACCATTTCATTTGGGACTCAAAAAACAGCGGCAGCCAAAAAGCACAGCCTGCACGGGGACATTTGCCTCTACAAAGGTATACAGAGGAACAAATTAAAGACTAGAGGATGACATTGTGACTACAGATGTTTGCTTTCACCGTCTCTCCTTTTGCATAACGCCAATGTAGAAAAGCCAAGGCAAGAGAGACAGAGGCACGACGGTAAAAAGTCCAGGTTTTCTAAGAACAGTGGGTAGCTTATTAGAGCCGCTTTGATCCTGGAGCCTTTGATATCGCCGCCCTCATCAAGAATTCACTTTCAGCCGTAAATATAGGTAGTTCAGAGAAGTGTTATGACATACAGCCCTCACTCCGCTCACAGTCACTTTAAATTATCAAAAACAGTGCAAAATATGGAAGCGATTGAAAGACAGAGGAAAAGGGAGAAAAAACTGTAAAAGATGGCATCACAGTCCTCCTGATCTTTGAACAGAGGTGACAAGGTTGTTGTTTTATTGTCACTTGCTTTTGGTTGAAGAAGCAGCACCCAGTTACTGACTGCTCTTTAGGGTGGGTCATGCTTTCAAAACAGAGAAATGTGCCCAGACAAATTAAAAACAGGTCTGTAAGGAGGGGCTTCTACACTCAGCTTTGCTAGAGTCTTACTGTATTTCAATACTGTATTTGCACAAAATTTATATAAAAAAAGCACTTTAAAAAAGGGAAAATGGCCCTTAGTGGCTCAGCAGTCTAAGACGCTGACACTATGATCAGAGGATCGTGAGGTCGGAACCCGGTCATGCTGTGTGCCATCAACAGCCGAGGCCTAAGAAAGTAAAAATTGGCCGTGCTCTCTCTGGGCTGGTAGATGGCGCTCTCTCTCCCTATCACTCTCACACTGCAATGTATGCTAGCTCAGGCATCTACTGATTGGTCCATTCGGAATGGGAATCCTGCGCTTTCCTCTGAGTGCACTGGCTCCCAAGTGACGTTGTATCAGCAGTAGTTCAAAAAGAGGTGGCGGCTGCATCACATGCAGCAGAGGAGGCTTGTGCTTGTCTTCACCCTCCTAGTGTCAAGGACATTGCAAAGTGATGGGGAGAGCCCCTTATCACATGAATTGGGTTAATTGGCTACTACTACTACATTGGGAAGGGGATAAAAATGGGCAAAAAATTATTAAAAAAGACAAAAAAATGGGAAAATGTACTTTAATGTATGAGAGTGAGTCAAAAATTATCTTTGGCTGTAGAATTTCTTTTAATTAGTTTTCAGGAAATATTTTCCCACATACAGTGTATCACAAAAGTGAGTACACCCCTCACATTTCTGCAGATATTTAAGTATATCTTTTCATGGGACAACACTGACAAAATGACACTTTGACACAATGAAAAGTCGTCTGTGTGCAGCTTATATAACAGTGTACATTTATTCTTCCCTCAAAATAACTCAATATACAACCACTAATGTCTAAACCACCAGCAACAAAAGTGAGTACACCCCTTAGTGAAAGTTCCTGAAGTGTCAATATTTTGTGTGGCCACCATTATTTTACAAAACAGCCTTAACTCTCCTGGGCATGGAGTTTACCAGAGCTTCACAGGTTGCCACTGGAATGCTTTTCCACTCCTCCATAACGACATCACGGAGCTGGTGGATATTCAAGACTTTGCACTCCTCCACCTTCCGCTTGAGGATGCCCCAAAGATGTTCTATTGGGTTTAGGTCTGGAGACATGCTTGGCCAGTCCACCACCTTTACCCTCAGCCTCTTCAATAAAGCAGTTGTCGTCTTAGAGGTGTGTTTGGGGTCATTATCATGCTGGAACACTTCCCTATGACCCAGTTTCCAGAGGGAGGGGATCATGCTTTGCTTCATTATTTCACAGTACATACTGGAGTTCAACTCCCCAACACCTGCTGCACTCATGCAGCCCTAGACCATGGCATTCCCACCACCATGCTTGACTGTAGGCATGACACACTTATCTTTGTTCTCCTCACCTGATTGCCGCCACACATGCTTGAGACCATCTGAACCAGGCAAATTAATCTTCATCATAGAATATGATTCCGGTAATCCATGTCCTTTGCTGACATGTCTTCAGCAAACTGTTTGCAGGCTTTCTTGTGTACAGACTTCAGAAGAGGCTTCCTTCTGGGGTAACAGCCATGCAATTTGATGTAGTGTGTGTAATGGTAATTTGATGTAATGGTCTGAGCACTGACAGGCTGACCCCCCACCTCTTCAGTCTCTGCAGCAATGCTGACAGCACTCCTGCGTCTATCTTTTAAAGACAGCATTTGGATGTGAAGCTGAGCACGTGCATTCAGCTTCTTTGGACGACCAACGCGAGGTCTGTTCTGAGTGGACCCTGCTCTTTTAAAAACGCTGGATGATCTTGGCCACTCAGTTTCAGGGTTTTGGCAATCTTCTTGTAGCCTTAGCCATCTTCATGTAGCGCAACAATTCGTCTTTTAAGATCCTCAGAGAGTTCTTTGCCATGAGGTGCCATGTTGGAACTTTCAGTGTCCAGTATGAGAAAGTGTGAGAGCTGTACTACAAAATTGAACACACCTGCTCCCTATGCACCCCTGAGACTTAGTAACACTAACAAGTGACATGACATTTTGGTGGAAAAATGACAAGCAGTGCTCAATTTGGACATTTAGGGGTGTAGTCTTTTAGGGATGTTCTCACTTTTGTTGCTGGTGGTTTAGACATTAATGGCTGTATATTGAGTTATTTTGAGGGAAGAATAAATCTACACTGTTATATAATCTGCACACAGACTACTTTTCATTGTGTTAAAGTGTCATTTTGTCAGTGTTGTCCCATGAAAAGATATACTTAAATATCTGCACAAATGTGAGGGGTGTACTCACTTTTGTGACACACTGTAACATCCCTGCTTTTTGAACACTTTATCCATCTATCATCAAGCTTTTGTATTCCCTCATTAAAACATATTTTTGGCTGAGCTGTGAGCCACAAATTCACTGCTATCTTCACCTCTTCATCAGATATGAATCTCTGACCAAACAGGTGATAGTCTGATGAGGAAAGATCAGGACTATAGGGAGGATGCTTTAACCAAGCTTTGTAGAGAGCGTATGTGCAGCAGTGTGCAGATATGCATTGTCACACAACAACACAACACTTTTGGATAGCAGTCCTCTGTATCTTGCTTGAATTTTAGTAAGGATTGTAAGGGTCTTATCAGAAAGGGTTGATAAGACTGCATCAAAAGTTTTAATATAACTAAAGTGTGGATAAATGTTGACTCACCCTTTTACATTAATCAAATCAGGTTTTATTTCAGGCCATTTCTATTGATCCACGAAGCATGAAGCGTGCACACAATGTTAAAGAGCAATTTTTGAAATGTGAACATATGTACACTAATCATTCACTTAATTAAAACCACTTCCTTGTACCTACACTCATTATCCATTTTATCAGCTTCATCGACCATATAGGTGCACTTTGTTGTTCTACAATTACAGACTGTAGGTTCTGTTCATACTTTGTTAGCTTTGTTTCACCCTGTTCTTCAATAATCAGGACTCTCACAAGACAGAGCAGGTATTATTTGGGTATTGGATCATTTTCAGCACTATAGTGACACTGACATGGTGGCAGTGTTTTTATGCGAATTGTGCTGGTATGAGTGGATCAGACATAGCAGAACTGCTGAAGTGTTTAAAAACCTCAGTGTCTCTGCTGGACTCAGAATAGTCTACCAGCTAAAATATCCGGCCTACAGCATGCTTTGGGCAGCATCCTGTGATCACCGTCGACAGACTAGAGGATGACCAACACATTGCGGATTAACAAGGTAAGCTATGTCTAACAGAGTGGACAGAGAGTGGACACAGCGTTTAAAAACTCCAGCAACTCAGCTGTGTTTGATCTACTCAAACCAGCACAGCATTCATTAACACATCATCAGCGTGTCAGTGTCACTGCAATACTGAGGGTAATCCACCACCTAAATAAGTATGTGGAGCTGATAATATGGACAATAAGGGTACATACAAGTCATTTTCATTTGAAAAATAGAATACATGTTGTTACATAAAATAACTTTCTCCATTTGGATGTTGATAATAGAGGTTAAAGGTTCTGCCATTCTTCACAGATTAATCTTTTCAGTTAGTCTTTATCTGATGGGCTACACATCTCTACTTTTCAGGTTATGATCAAAATTAAAAATGCTGTTATGGAATTGTTAAAATGATTAAAAATTAAAATGCTGTTATATGCTTTGCTGTGTGTTAAGGATCATTGTCTTATTAAATTATCCCTTTTTTGCCTAGCATCTTGAGACTCAGAATATTTATTTTGTGTAGCATATTAGTGTACAAATTAACAAGATTGCACCACATGATCCCCTCTAACCCTGCTGAAGTCATGTGTCCCATATTAACATACTTCCTCCACCTTATTTCACATTTACCACTAAGCAGTAGTATTGAAGTAATTAAGTGTGGTCTTGGTCTTGAATCTCAACCTCATTCGGACTTTGTCTTGTCTCACTCAGATTGAACCCAGCCAAGTCCAATCGTCTGACTGAGATAATGTTAACACTAGAAATGCTGCACCTCGTTGACCTACTAATACCTAAAAGCACAGAGAGCTGGTCATTTGACCTCTGTGACCATCTACTGCAAGTGTTGTGTTGGTTTCACCTCTTTATAGCTTATTTTACTAGAATGTAACTATGTATATGCAGCCTAGTCTTATGTATTTGAGTGCTTTATGGCCACTGTTAAAAATTACCTTTTGAGAAACAGTTGTAATGTTTTGAGAATAAAGTCAGAATGTTTTGAGAATAAAGTCATAATATTTAAAAAATAAAGTCATACTATTTAGAGAGTGAAGTCATAATTTCAAGAATAAAAAGTGTTAATATTTCAAGAATAAATTAGTAAAGTTGCACGAATATAGCTGTGGTACTTTGATGATAGTACCATTTAGGAGGCTGAACTTTTTTCTATTATTATTGAATATTAACAGTCAATTCAAACAGAATAAATCAGTCATTTTTGATGTGCCTAAATACAATATACATTCTGATTGGCTAACATCTTACATTAATAATAATAATTGCTCATCATTTTATTTTTACTATATTATTTTATGTTACATTTTACAAAATATGTGACGACATATAATATTGTATGCATATCAAATATAATGACTATACAGTGAACTATTTTTTTTTCATACTTCTTTTGTTATATATTTAAAAAAAAATATCTCAGTCTTGACAAATCCTGGTCTTGGCCTTTACCCAGACTCAACTATGATAAGTCTTGATCTTGATATGTTGAAATTGGTCTTGATTTGGACCAACTCTAGCTGTCTTGACTACAATAGTGATAGTTTGGGGCAAACATGCTGAACCTCATCTGATCCAAAACAAGTTTATTTTTCAAGTCATCTGACCAGAAAATGTCCTGTCAATATTCATGAGACAATGGTTTTCTTCTTGCCACTCTTCCATAAAGGCCAGATTTGTGGAGTGCAGACTTATAGTTGTCCTGTGTACAGATTCTCCCACCTGAGCTGTGGATTTCTGCAGCTCCTCCAGAGTGACCATGGGCCTCTTGGCTGCTTCTCTGACCAGTGCTCTCCTTGCTCGATCTATCCGTTTAGGTGGACGGCCATGTCTTGGTAGGTTTGCAGTTCAATTCAATAGTGTTCTCTAACAAACCACTGAGGCCTTCACAGAACAGGTGCATTTATACTGAGACTAAATTACACACAGCTGGACTCTATTTACTAATTACGTTACTTCTGAAGGTAATTGATTGCACTGGATTTTGTTCAGAGGCATCAGAGTACAGGGGTTTAATACTTATTAACTTCACACTTTTAAGATTTTTATTTGAATTAAAAAATTTTGAAAACCATGTATCATTTGCATTCCACTTCACAATTATGTGGTACTTTGCGTTGGTCTATCACTTAAAATCTCAAGGAAATACATTTAAGTTTGTGGTTGTAAAGTGACAAAATGTGAAAAAGTTCAATGGGTATGAATACTTTTGCAAGCCACTGTATATATATATATGAGTGTGTGTGTGTGTGTGTGTGTGTAGGTGTGTGTGTGTGTGTGTAACAGGGTGTTTGTAGTTAACCTTAATTGGAAGAGGCAGCAAAGGTATACTTTTACAGTGGGGCCTATCATTTCAGCATGATCTATCTAAATCTAATTTTTATCATTGTACATAACACTGTGCATCATATTATTCAAATTAAAAATGATAGTAGTGATTTTAAAATGGGATTTTGATTGTTATGACACTGATACTTAATGATACTGAACAGGGGTGTACTTACTTGCAGATTCTATGCATGTGAATGTAGGTCATTTGGATAATTTGGCCAAAATGCTGGAAACATGGTATGTGCTCAGCTATGAAGGGAATAATTAGGGCTAATGGTTAGAGCCTTGATGCTTTCATTCATTGATGCCACGTTGATTCATTGAGGCCTCTCTGTCACTGTTTACTGTGTACTGAACAACAAAAGGGACTCTGTTCAGTGCTATACAATAAGTGTGGCAAAGCGGGTGAGTGTGTGTGCATGTGTGTGGCAATGTGTGTGAGTGTGTGCGTATGTTCCATGGGCAACACCATCACAGAGTACTTGGCGGAATGCAGGGCATGGGGTCGAGTTTGTTTGCCCACTGGGTGACGGGTTACGGCGGTGACTGCAAGGTCACAATGACGACTGATCGGCCCCATCATTGGACTGTTTATGCAGCAAGGTCATGACACGAGAGATCAAACTGTCATGTGACCAAATCTGACACACACACACACAGACACACACACACAGCATGCACAAAACATACACACCTACTCAAAAGTACTTCCTAGACCCTCATTCTATCTAGATACATGTTTGTTTGTACGTGTTCACATGTTTAGAAGAATTTTGTCTTTACGATATAAAACAACAAACAAGCAACTCCAAATCAAAAGCGGAGAGATCTCTTCAGCTCAAGTGAAAGTTTACTTAATTGGCACTGTAATCCTCTCGGCTTCAGAAACACAGAGGTACCAAAAAACCCCTGTCCTCATTAAAAAGTACAACCCTGCTTCTGAGCGCGCTCACACGGAATTGATTAGAAAGCTAACGCCCGGTGTGATGTTCATTTCTTTCATTGTTCTGCGCCGAGCTCAATGAGACAGGCCCTTTCACTGTGCATTCCAATTACGACATTGCAGATCAAGCAAGGTGCAAGATTAACTAGAGAAGCCGTGCTAACACAAAGAGAATTCCTAACTTAACAAGGTGTCATTCCTCCCTGATAGAGCCCCATCAACGTTTCAACTGCCTTCCTTCCACGAATAATTATGTGGATCGAATTTGAATATAAATATATGTATACAGACTTCTAAGAACTCAAGAGCTGGATTTAATTTTAAAGATGTTTTTTCCCCCCTTCTTACCTGAAAAACCCATGGATTTTTTTTTTTCCAATAATTTTTTATTATACAGTATATTTTGGGTATTTTATTATCTGCCTCAGAAATAGAAGAGTTCTGAAGTTTTACAGACAGTATATTGAGGTTTTAAAGTTTTAAACCCAGGATAGAAATAGAGCACTCACTTTGATCAAAGGCCTCGGAGGTGGTAGGACCTCAGAGATTGAGAACTGAATGCTTAAAAGAAGCCTCCATGGACAGGGCTGGATCATTATTATAGTGCTGGAAATACCAGCTCATTAATCAGTCTCGTCATTATCAGATCAATGGGATGTACATATTTGTTGTTGTGTTGTACAACATGGAATCATGAAACATGTGTATGTGTTGAATGTCAGTCAGCACAGCTACAAGTGCAACTTCAATCATATAAAAATCAAAAGGTATTAGAAGCACCTTCGGATAATAAATAAAACAATAGAGAACACACACTAGAGACCTTGTTGAAAAGGTAGTGTGTATAGAGTTGCATGTGTGTGTGTGTGTGTGTGTGTGTGTGTGTTCAAATATCATTGCATTTCGAAGCATATGTGATAAAAGTTATATCAGAATTTCTTAAAGGTAAGTATGAGTTTATCCATTAACTTCACTTTATTTTATAGTTCATGATGTTTTCATCTTTGTTTCAGGTTTGATTTAAGCTAATTACCCCCCAAAGTATTTTAATTGTTGACATAACACACACACAAACACACAGAGAGAGAGAGAGAGAGAGAGAGAGAGAGAGAGAGAGAAAGAGAAAGAGAGCGAGAGAGCGAGAGAGAGGTCTTATTAATCTTTTTTTTTTTTTTTTCCATTTCTATATTCAGAAGCACTTCATGAACAATTTAGACCTTCCTTCACTAATGGAGATTCTGAGGGCGCAGTGGGACATCTTTTATACATCAATAAGGCCAATTATCTGTTTAACTGAGAGGGGCTGTGTCACCACATCTGCTCTGCCCTCTTTTTGTCTATGCTTTTCTCCTCCTTAGCACTAGAGGGCAGCGCTGGCATGCTGAGCTCCCTGGGGGGTGCCCATCTAAGACCCTAGCCAACCATCCACCCCCCCACACCTCCTTTCTATCCCACCAGTCTTGGCTACACTGGCATGGCACTGCTACACAGCTGGCAGCCTTAAGAGGCTAATGCTGAGCGCTAATGTGACGAGAGGGCTAACGGCTCCGGCCTGCACGCCTCCTCCCAAACAAGGATTAGAGAGAGAGAGAGGGAGAGAGAGAGATGTTTCAAGTCTTTAAACGGTTTCTTTAAACTCTTTCATTATGATACTCTCTACTGGTACTCAGCTAATGTAATGTTATAGCCAACACTGAATTAATTAACCACATATACCCTGGTTGAGTTTCTGTAAGATTTTATTCAATTGTTTTTTAAATAATTGTTTATTTTATGTGTTCGAGCATTAAAATCTTGAAATCTGACCTTCCTGACTGGAACTGATAACCCATTATATAGTTAATATCCATCTACTAATAAGCATAAAGCCTCCTCTATAATAATACCTGGTAATTATCATGAAACAAAGTGTATTTACAGTGCATTTTGTGACCAGATCAGTGACTCTAACTCGAGCTCTTTTTGGGCATGATCATATGGAGATAACTGATTTTCTAGAAAAGGGAGAAAGGCATCAAGAAACTGGGCATTGCAACATTGGCTGACCTACACATGAGTCTCATGTGCAGACAAGGGCTTGTCATGGTCCTTGTTATAGTCCTTTTAGTTCTTCCAAGACTTGGCCAGTGTAACTTGCTTTCGGCCTCTTTCATGCAGAAAGCCAAAAAATCTTACTGTCCAGCTGATGTTTCCAACTTCCAAGGTTCCATCTTATCATTGCGGAGTCTCCAAGCCAACCTCCACTGTCTCCTTCTGTGTCCTGTATGCTTGTTTCTGTTCAGCCAGGCTCAAGCAGCAGTGTTCCAGCTGTTGAGAGGCCTTGGAGTCTGCTGCCTGTCCTGGCACAAGGCTTTCAGCGCTGCATTCCCACAGTCCAAAGAGCTTCTTGGTAACATGGCAGAATGATACAGCCCAGGGTTTCATATTCATAACCCACAGCAGCGTGACCACGACTGGGCCATCAGTAGGCCCCATTACCCTCACACCCAGAGAAGCAGACGCCTCCCGGATCATGTCCAGATGGGCCCAAGCCAAGCTGGCCCCTTCAGCACGGCATTGAAATCATAGAGGGTTTTTTTATTACCAGACATGTACTTCCAAGCTGTTGTTAAGAAGCGTAAGAAAGAGAGAACTGTTTGTTGTTAGAAAGGTCAAAACTAAGATACTTGGAATAACTTCTCTTAGAAAGATCGAGAAAAGCCTGCGTTTGTAGTATACTGAGTTGGACAGGTTTGCAAAGGTCATATTTTGGAATGGAGAATTATACAAAATGTGATGGTCACATCATTATTCAGAAATAGGTGCTTATTCTTTGGCCTGTGTTGTCTTTGCATTGTAATGTGAAGGCAGTGAGCATGGTGTTTTACTCCTATGACAGTGAATGATTGCAGAATAGGATATGTGCTCACTCATGCCACCACAAAACTTGCCACAACAACTTGACAATGCTATTTTCCTCACTTTTTTCCCATGTTCAGGCCAGATCAAATGTAGCAGAAGATCCACAGTTGGGCCCCTTAAACCTCAACTTTGTGTATGTGCATGTAGCTTGGCACCCCAAGCAGGAACCCTGTGGGAAAAATAGGCTACGCTCTCCATTGCCAGCTTAAACTTAGATAGAGCCTGACGGGCCATTTGGGGTTTTGGGTTGCCTTGCTTACTCTGTGGTTGGAGGTTGCTGCTAAAAAAGACCAGCCAAATGAGGCAATTAATGTGAGATCCTTGGGTAACGTGTACCCACAAGTAGGTGAAAGGCAGCAGGAGTCTCCAGACTTAGACTGTCATTCAGGCAGTTGTGCATGCTTGGCCAGCTGGTTAGCAGCTCTGGCTAGCCACAAGCTGGCTGTAGCTGTCCGTCTGGAGCAGCAGGGAGTTTTGACTACACAAGACCAATGAAAGAGAATCAGCTATCATTGAGCCTGAGACAAGCCACTCTCACAGTCCTGATGATGTCATTTATAGCCTCTTTAGCTTTTGATCCTGGCCTCTTTTTAAAGCCATGGTGATCTCAGAGGCATTGTCGATGCTTAACCTTCGAGTTAGTCCTAATGTGTTTTATTATTTGACTGGGGCCTCTAAAGTATTTTCACTTTGGCCCCTGAAAAGTGAAACAAGGAGATGAAGTTCAAGATATGAGGGATTAGCTGGTGATGGGACATGTGTCTGAGGCCTGTAAAAATAGTTAGACTCTTTCTGCATGAGCTCTTGAACAATGGATAATTATGGGGCACAGATGACATGGAGACACCTGCAAGGTTATTCTAGTTTACCCATTAACATATGGATCATATCAGTGATAATCCATTTAGCACTGCTCAAACGTACATTCATCTGGGTGTTTGCATGATGAGAGTATACAGTGCCTGTCTATGCATGTGTGTGATTATAAAGATTTCCTTACTTTTGCTGTTGGAAATAAATTAGTGCCAAATTGAAATGCAAGGTATTGCTTTTACAGTATATACTGACATACAGAAGTCATACCAAAATGAAAAGCAAACAACTGTTACATTGTTTTCACATCACTTGACCTGTATATTAAAAAAACAATATAAGAGGATTTGCATTAAAAAAGAAACTCAATTAATGCCATAATTGAATACAAAACACCTTCAAATGTAATCAGCTCAACTCAGCATTTCATGGCTGACACAGTGGCTTAGTGGTTAGCACATTTGCCTCTCAGCACTGAGGTCTTGGGTTTGAGTCCCTATCTGAGTGGAGTTTCCATGTTCTGTCTATGTGGGTTTCCTCTGGGGACTCTGGGTTCCTCCCATAGTCCAAAAGGTGTGTATTGGCTACTCTAAAAAAATACCCTGGTGTATGTAAAGGGGTTGGACAATGAAACTGAAACAGCTGGTTTTAGACCACAATCATTTATTAGTATGGTGTTGGGCCTCCTTTTGTGGCCAATACAGCATCAATTCGTCTTGGGAATGACATATACAAGTCCTGCACAGTGGTCAGAGGGATTTTAAGCCATTCTTCTTGCAGGATAGTGGTCAGGTCACTATGTGATGCTGGTGGAGGAAACCGTTTCCTGACTCGCTCCTCCAAAACACCCCAAAGTGGCTCAATAATATTTAGACACAAAGACTTGCTGTCTTGGTCACAGATGCGCCAGCAAGACGTGCAGCAACAATTTGTCCTCTTTTGAACTCTGGTATGTCACCATAATGTTGTGTGCATTGTAATATACTATATAACTGTGCTCTTACCTGCTAACTGAACCTTCACACTCTGCTCTTACTGGTGCAATGTGACATTAATGAAGATTGGCCACCAGACTGGTTCAATGTAGCCATGAAACCTTCCACAATAAAATGACAGCTGTTTCAGTTTTATTGTTCAACCCCTGTATGTTTGCCCAGATATGGATGGCACTCTGCCCTGGGTGATCCCCCTAGTGCTCGATGCAGTCCTCCAGGTGGATGTTCGCTTCTGGTTGAGAGTACGCTGTGTGCGACTGGCTGCCGCTTCTCGCCAGTGTGTGTAAATGGAGTGTGTCGATTTAAAAGCATCCTTGTGTATCAAGAAAGGTGCTCTATAAGTGTAACGTAATAATAATAAAATAAATAAATAAATAAATAAATTCATAAAGCAGTACTGCGGAATACATGCCACATTTAAAGTAATTACTGTTCAATCAGAACCCTCTGCTGAATTTGGGGAATGGTCAATGGGACTATACTAATTGCTAAAACACAGTGTTTTGTACATTGCCAACCAATGGAATCTGTATAAAATTTTATCTCTACAATGTAAAAGTGGTTTTGCTTTTCATTTTGGCATGAATTCTTTATATTGTGTGCATTATATTTCGCATTTTTACACCACAGTGATTTTCAATTTGGCTCTAATTCCTCTCCAAATTGATAAGTAGTAATGCTAGATGAACATAGTGGTGTACCATTATAACATGTCTATGCTTGTGATTGGTCCACTCCTTGTGTATCTGCTTGGTCCACTCTCCTCATGGACAAGGGTATGGAGACACAGCTGGACCCCAGGCGTACTCAGTCTTCAGCTGCTGTGCAGTGATCTAAGCCTGAGAGAAAGAGATCATGTTACACCAGGGCTAATCCTTCCAAAGCCTTTTGTGTTCTGCTGTTAAGGCACTGGATATTACTCCGTCCGTAAGTGATTTTAATTGGTTGTCTCGTATGACACACAGGCAGACGCGTGCCTTTGGCTAATGCTTTTCCCTCCATCTTTCTGTCTCCCTGCCTGTGTGTCTGGGATGGCATAATATAAGTGTAATGACTTTGCAGGATGCCGGTCAGTAAGTGGGTGATCATGGGTTCGGACCGTTAATTGAAGCCTTATCCTGAGTCACTGTCTGGGGTTTTTTGCTTGTCCCTGTTCATTGTCTGGCTTGTGGGCAGTGGATCTCATGGACAGAGATACCCCAGACCTCCTCCAGGCTCCTAATTGAGTCCCAGACTGTCATTCTCATGCTGGCATTGTAATGTTCTCATCCCAGATTGCTTTGGATTTCTGCAGGGCCAGGCCTTGCCAGTGGCCACTGCCCAATTCAGACCAGCATCCGGGGCTTTATGTGGCAGTGTGCCTGGAGTAGACTGGCATTTACTTGGACATATTGAGTGGGCTTTTATAGCACATGGAACAGGTCTTCACAATGGAAGATAGAATAACAGAAGTTATATGATGTATAGCAGGGGTCACCAACCAACCGAAAGGGTACTGATTAATGCAAGGGCTACCAGTATGATACACACTTCTGAAATAACAAGACTGAAAAAATAACTCCTCTTTGCAACAAACCTGCCTTTAACTCGTGGGCTTTTTCTGCTCGTAGTGCGCTACCCAGTGGGTAGTTAGCATGGTAGCTTGCAAGACATGTTCTGAAATGTCTCTTAACATTGTGCCAATCTGTCGATGCCACGTCTCCTCGCCTTCACTACACTTGCTAGCTGGTATCCATGGTAATGTTTTCCATGGACATCAGCTAGCTGTAATCTAATATAAAATATTTTTTAAAGTTTATTTTTTTATATATTTTTTTTAAAGTTAATTTTTTATATTGTTATATTGTTATTTTCAAATTCACACCAATGCAAGTGTGAATTAAAAAAGGATAACAACAAAAATAACAGCTAAGTGGCGCTACTCTCAATTTGCACAAAATTGCCCTGACTTGAAAGGGACCTAAATACAGGAGATCTCATTAACTGGATTTCAAGTCAGTGACCAATCAGGATTTTCCTTTTGTTTCCTTTATTAACGCCATACGTTTCAAAGTGAAAACCTTAAAATAATTACAAATAAAAAATAATAAATGAATATTACAGAAAATATTTAGATAGTTAAAGTGCTTAATGCAACTGCTCTTAACATTTTACTGAATTTTTATACTTTATGAACATATTTGTTAAAACATGTAAATATGCTTATGATCCACTTTAGTGAATGTTTAAAGTACTGAGCTACAAGTCCTTACATTAAAAGGTAATTAAAAATTAGCCGCAGTGCTAATATCTTCAAAGGAACAGCCTTTATCACTTTAATGACTCTTACCGGCTGCCTCTCCGGACTCTGCAGATATATGACTTCTGTACAGTATGTTAGTTAGTCTGAATGGCGTGGAGGGACTTTTGGACAGTGGGCTCTTGCAGTATGGTGAGTGTAAACACAGGATTTCTCACTTTTCTGGCCACTGCTCACTGTTTTGCTGCTGCGTGCACTGCATGTCATTTCCCCCCCTTTTTTTTCTAAACAGCATTTGATCTGATTGGTTCTTCCTGTTTTACTTTTTAACAGGTGCTTCTTATATATGTATTTTCTCTTATTTTGCTTTTGGTTTCAATGTATTATTTGATTTATTTTCATTTTCATTTATTTACATACAAATTTGACTCCACAGCTATGGTGAGGTATTCTTTAGAACACAGGCCCATGGGCGACTCATGTGGTCCTTGCGGGCAACCTGGTGCCCGTTGCCACCATGTTGGTGACCCCTGATGTATAGAAAAACAAAATATATGGTAAAATGGTGCATGGAAGAAGAATTTGATATCCATTAAGGAAAAAATCCTTTATATAATGTTACCACAGACATATTGAGGCGCTGACTTTTCGGCATCTCTGTATTCCTGCGTACTGTCTTCTCCTTCAGTAGCTCTTTCCTTGTATTCATGCACCACAGATGGCAAGTAAAAGAATGAAAATGAATACAAACCAAAACCAAGACCCAGAACATAACTGGGACAGCACATCTCAGTTTGGTGAGTACTGGTGAAAACCACAAATATTAAAAATGCAGATTTTGTTGTTTCTTTGCTCTCTTCCCCCACAATAACTGTCCTCTGAGTATTCTCTCGACAAGCTTACACCTGATGATTGCGGGAAGAGTTTAAGTGTTGGAAGCCGCATGGGGGCTCATTAACAAAGTGATATGCTGAAAGGGAAGTTACAGTACAATGTGCTTGGATGGAGTTATGGAGGAGAATCTGGGGGAAAAGATGGGAGCAATGCTGGGGTATATGTTCCATTGAGAATGGTGCCTCTGGAGCTCAGGAAGAGACCGCCCCACTTGCTCTCTCCCAAGGGGCAGGGCTCTTAATTTGGGCTCTCCTCCCCCTGAGTCCCCCTGAGTCAACCTTTGGCCCTGGAGGCCCCTTCGGAACTCCAGCTACCTCTGACTGCTTTACAGCCTCATCATTATGGTGATCATTCACTGAGTCAACCACTAACGAGAGTCTGCACAAACTGCTGGAGTGTGAGTTAGATAAAAAGCTAGAGGATAGACAGGGGAGAGAATAAGATTGCTCATTGCGATAATTCCCCTGACCAGTAACAATAAATAAACTCAAAACTCTAGTGGAATGGAGTGAGATGTAATGTGGCAGATTGCAAGGTTTGATCATGTTCTTGATGATTATTTTGCTGGTTAGCACTGGAGTTGTCCTGCTAAATTCAGACAAAAAGTCAATATGGTTCAACACTGGCTTTTAACTTTAGGAGAATGACAACAAGTAAAAAACATATGTTTTTGTTGCATTAATTCAATAGCTTGAAGATAAATGGCACACAGTGAAATAAAGAACAATTGGATGGATGGAAGTAGTTTGGGATAAAAGTCTAGGGAGCAGCTGTTTGAACAGCAGAGATAGAACAGCATGCGTTATGTAGTCTCTTGACTTCCTCTATGATTTCTGAAGATGCCAGTTCTTCCATTTCAAAGGGAATACTCAAATGGTTATATCAAGTTAAATCAAGACAAAGCTGCTGCATGACTTTTATACGCACTGTGTCACTTTCATCGGCATTTGTGATATTTTGATCTTGACTAATATCAAGAATGTAAAAAACAAGGGAATACATGTCATTGTGCTGGTGATATAGAACAGACAGTTGACATTCATTAGCTCTGTATTCTGGGGAAAAAATACATTAAGACGATACTACAGCCATTTTATATCTTTCTTTCTTTCTTTCTACTAAAAATTACAAGTAGAATTTTTTTAAATTCCCAACAACTCTGGTATCCTGAATGAGTATGGCACTCCTGGACCGTAAACTCAAAGATGTCATTGGCAATCTAGTTAAATCAATAGGCATGTCTACAGCATTTGTGCTAACAGTTAGCATGGTTAACACAAGTGTAGTTAGTGTAGGAAACCTTTTCATTCCTTGCTTCATCAAAACTTTGTCTTTCATAGTTACCCATGCACTTTTATGTTTCTAAGCAGGAATCTTTAAAGTTTTATGAAATGTCATACCTTTCTGCAATATGCTTTCTGTATTCTCTCCACAGTGTAACCTTCTCGTTGCTTCTGCCACACGCCAGTACCTATTTCTCCATCGTTCTCTACTAGACAAACCCTGTCAGTTGTCATTATATCACTCATTCTGGACTTGGTTGGCCGCTCGCCGGCCTTGTTCAGGGAAGCCAGTTTCTTATTGCCACTGGAACAATGGTGGCAGTTTCGCTTCTTTATTAGAAAGAATAGCCATCAACAAACTTCTGCTCGGCTGGCTGAGAGAAGTGCCGAAGCTTCAGTACTTTGCCTTGTCTTCCTGTACCGTGTGAAGATCAGAGTGGTTAGCAAGGGGTAAGAAGACAGACAGAATAAATAACAGGGCTGCTCTTGAAAGCTCTCACTTGATGTCAGTGCTATGTTAGTTCAGTGGCTCCTCTGCCTGGCCACAAGGGTGGGGGTGCTGTTCTTTGATGGAGGAGGGAGGGTGTGTGGGGTGTGTGTCGGAGCTCCGCCATTGTTCCTGGCCCTCCCTGGGATGCCCACCACCATCACCCCTGCTGTCGCAGCTCCAAGTGGGGAAGAACCTGGAAAGGTGGTTGGGGGGGGGGTAGCCCAGGGCCCAACGATCTGTCAAACAGGGTGTTTTAATAAAGGAGGGAGGGAAGGAATGAGAAAGGAAGAAAATGAAGGAGAGAGGGAGTGAGAGAGTACAGGAACAAGATGGAAAGAGCCCAGGCTGGTGACAGAGAGCGAGAGGGATGGTGATGTACATGAGAGTTGACAGTTCTCTCCGGGTTTGTGTGATTAATTGGGATCAGGTCAGCTCTCCTGTGTCTGGACAGTAATCGTATGCAGTCTCATATGGCTATTTACATAGCCTCCCTCTGCTTCTTACACAAGAGGGAATAAAGCTCTGCAAACACACACATTTACACACACTATTCACCTCCACAAATGTCACTTTCAGACTTTATCATCACTTTATTTATATTACTGTTATGAATAATAAAAAATACAACTAGAAAAATAGCACTATGACTATATTTTCCATGTTTAATTTGTAATCTGTGTCGTTACTGCATTTTTATTTTTGGGGTGTGTTTGGATAGTGATCTTAAATAATACATCTTTTTTTTTCCTTACCCACTGCATTCTTTGTGGAAGGTACCTGTAGTGCAAGGTATCTTTTGCAAGTGTTGGTGCTTAGAAGGTGGTTGTCACAGCTACACTAACTTTACATTTCACAAACTCTGTCTCAAAGCAAAAGCCCTTTCAGAAGACGGGATGGGTACCTAGACAATGGAGGTGCAGGTACAGAGGAAAACACACGGAACTGTGAATAATTTATAACAGGGAGAATCTAAAGGAAAAAGCACGCAGAGCAGGAGAGTAAGTAGGAGATGTAGGCAATGGTGACATATCAAGCGACAATAAAGATATTGAGAGTGTAGAAGGAGGAAAGTCTACTGTGAGAAGTGGAGCTGCGGCTTTTCTGCTGCTGTCGAGAACCAAGGCCACTTTTGAAAACCGCTGGTTCTGTGACTTGTTTACGAGATGCTCTTCAGCCCGAACAGCGAGGAACTCGGATTCGCATCAATGCAAGATGCCATCTTTTATTACTAGTTGGGCTTTGCAGGGATGCGCTCCAATAGAGTGCCATAGCAAAAGTCTTGGCATCAGTTAATTATAAGAAAGTGAACATACAGAGGCCCAGTGCTAAGGTATTATGTCAGGAATGGGACTTTTTAGAGTGTTGCTGCCTGTATGCACAAATGGTTCTAATTTTACAATGTGACCTTGTAACTTAATGTTGGTTTTTGGTGTAAATGTGTCATTCATCTCACTCTTTATTCACGTTCTGCTTATATTCTGCTTTTTATAATTTATTACATCTAAAACTCATTTTCATGATTCAGAAGTTAGAGATGGAGGCATCAGTGTTGCTCCATGCGTTATATACTGTATTGCCTCAATCGTCTTATTGTGAACATTCATTGCATTCAATGTGATTGTTAAGTCTGTGCATGTCAAGCAATAGATTGGTGTCCTATCCTAGCTTTGGCTGAAATAGTGGCTTGTCCAGCTCCCAGTGGAGGGGTATACGTACTTTCCGTGAACTTGAACTGGATAAATGGTTAAGATAATGGATGGATGGATGGATGGATGTTACATTTTGAGTCTAGTTTCATACTCTTTACTGTGAATAGAATAGAATATACTGTAATTGTAGAGTTAATCATTGGGTTTGAATCAGTAAATTTATGTTTATGGGTACTTGTATAGTTTTGCATTATTCTGTTTAATTGCATTATGCATGTAGTCTATGTGTTGGTCACTTGTACCATGGGGGTTCAGTAATCACTGGATCTGTGATGAATTAAACATTCACATTGCTGTGTTTGGATGACTGTGTCTTACCACCCAGCAATGGCCATTAGGCCCATATTTATGCATTTGGATGAAGGTGGCAAAAACGGCTCAAGCAGGTGAGGTAGACAATTCGTCTGGCATTCAGACCCCAGAGAGCAGAGATGGCAGACAGATGCCCAGACGCCCAGCCAGTCCCTGACCTGCCAGTCCGCCTCCATTACTGGCTCTGGCAATGACGGCTGTGACACAGAGAAGAAAAAAAAAGAAAGAAACTGTCCGTGCTGAAATCCGTCACTTCCTTGCCACTTTCATCCCCCGCGCTCTTCAAAACGTGACATGTGTCACGCATAAGAAGCTTAGAGCCGCCGTGGTTCCCTTCCATCTGACGCTTTGATGGTGATTTCGCCCGAGGCGTTTGTCACACATAACTTACTCTGATAACAATGAGAACTGGTGCACAGTGGGAAAGGGGGGAGAAAGAGAGTGTGTAAGTATGCAGATATTGTAAAATCCTTACAATCACCATAGGAGCAGAAATCAAAGTGGAAGGCGAAATGGGGGGAAGCGCGTATCACAGGCTTGTCATCTTTCCTCTTGTTCACGTAGTGACTCTGGCGACTGCCTCTGGTCTTACAAATTTTGGCTGCTGTTGGTTTCTGAAGAAGAATGGAGTATTGGGGCTGCACATTTATGGCCCAGCCCTTGGCATTTGCTGACTCTAGATTGGTTCTATAAGGCTGAAGATGGTTCCTCACATAGGGCACCATTGCTGTATGTACTACAGGATTGAGGTTCCTTAGAACACCTACGGTAAAGGTATTATATTGAGAGGAACCATGTTTAGTACCTACAGTGGACAACCTTTATTGATTTTGGTTGCATTGGACTGTAGAGTGTATGTTGTCCGTAATAAATTGTCTCATGTTCTTGTTGGTACATAGTCTTGCAGGGTTAGATCTTGTACCTGAGAACATGTTGACAACCACGAGAGCTTTTAGAGTAAAGGTGAGTAAGAACATAGATGTTCTAGAGTGGGAGCAAGCTTATTATCTCTGAACCAACCTAACACCTCATGAAGGTGGAACTCAAAGTCTTAGGTGACAGTGTGCTCGTCAACAATGGTCAATAAACACAAGCCAGTCATTAAGCCAAGTTAGCATGACTGAAAAGTGTCCTCAAGACCTTGAATAGATTGGTTGTGTAGTGTGTCAGTCAAAGTTGGAGAGTCAGAGAGACTGTTCAGAGAGTCTACAGACCAACTGACAAGACCATTTAAACTGCATAGTGGGAAAAATAGTCTCATATCATGACCTAAAGTTTAAAATCAGAGATTTGATGAGAAATTACTGAACCTAGACCCAAAATGGATTGTGATTGTGATCATTCTTCTTCAATTCAGAGACTTGGTGGTTCATTCTCATTTTAAGTCTTACATCTTGCCAGATTTCTGTGTGGATACCTATCAACCTCTTCACTGTGCACTTGCTGTCATTGTACAGATGATGGACAGATTGAATGTTTTCTGTCTCTTTATATAACTTGAGATATGCAGTTAAGTTAAGGAGCAGATTATTTAACATTGCTAAACAATGAGGTCTGATTGTCAAACTAGTGATTTTTTTGGATTTGTTACTGGATTGTCTCTTTAACATTTTGTGAGTGGACATGCACTTGTGTACCTTAATATTTTGGAAGTGATGATGCAACACCTTTATGTAAAAATCAAAAAGTCCAGTTATTTATCCATTATTATCCATTTTTGCTTGCTTACTTTTGTACAGTTAGTGTATGAACCTCATACGTTAAAACTTGAAGTATGGAGTGCACACATTCTTTGGTATTTCACTGCTATTGTATCAGACAATCTAGAAGCAAAGAGAGCACATTAGAAGGGAATGTGTTGAGACAACTTTCACACATTTCGATAACAAGATGGCAATAAGGTATATACTATCTAACACAGTGAAAAATATTCTCACTGTTAAATTATTCAATGATGTTGAAAGTACAGAGGAACCACACCTCAGAACCACAAAGCATCCGCTGAATATTTTCTTTTTTATTTCCTTATTCCAATGCATTTCTTCCTCATTCCTGCAACAGAATGTACACATTATCATTATTTTATTTGCTCAATGATAATGTGCTACTACCAGCAGTGCAGGGACAATTTGTAGAGCAGTGTTTTTACATGGCTTTTGAATTTCTTTTATCTGAGGAAGTGTAGATAGTGCTGAAACACAACCCTTCATCACAATGTTGCCTAACCTGCTCTCTTTGTATGTGTTTGTGAGTGCATATGTATGTGTTTTAGAGAGGAATGCCTTGTACTTTAAGCTCCACAGTGTCACAGTTGTCATTAAAAAAGGCTAGCATGTCTGTTTTCTGTCCAAATTTCTGTTTTTATCATATTTTATTACTTATTGTGAAAAAACCCAAAAGAAAAAAGTGAGCTACTTTTCAAACAAGATACTTTTATATATATATAAAAAAATCAAGTGACAGAGACAGAGTACAGTAAGCAGAGACATAAATGTTGACACCCTGTTAAATCGATCACTACAATAACAAAACAATTCCATTGTTATATGCAGTAGAGGCAAACTTAGATCATTCTGGAAGGGATGGTTGTTAAATTTACAATTGATAACATGCAACTGAAGAACATGAAATAAATAAATGTGTAAGAAAATAAATAAATAGTCATGACCACAAACTTTTTTTCTAATGTCGATGACAAGCGAGGCTAAGCTAAAATGAGGATGGCAGCATGTATTATTTCTATGAAATACAATATGGAAATTCACGGCCTGAATGACAGCCCTCCCGCAGAGTAATACACTCTACAATCTTTTCGGAACACCTAATCAAGTTCACTGAAAGTCCACGAGAAGGCTGCAGAGCCTTTCAAACCCCACAACAAGCTGCGTGATGAGAGTAGCCGGTAGCCACTTTAATTTGTGAAGTGTGCTGCATGACAGATATATCAGTCAAATACATCTGCAACGGTATAACAAACATGCAGAGAGGAACAGACGTGAGAATAGAGGGAGCTATAGGGAGTAATTGACAGACTTTGCGGGAGAGATGTAAAGGCAAAAAAGGAAGAAAAAAGAGGCCGTACCTGTGCTTGTGCTCACAGCAGAAGTTGTCGGTTTCCTCTGGACTCATTAGAGCGCCGTGCTGTGTCATTCAGGGAATAATACCTGTCACTTTGTTTAAAGAGCTGTTTCTGCCAACAATCAACTCTACACAGTATTGTCTTTACCCCAAATGTAGCTGAACAGCCAAGACATGTTTGAGGCCTGAAGTTTACTTCGTTAGATTTGTACTAGAACTACAAAGCTAATGCAAACTGCATGCCTTAATAATCACATGCCATGCTTATTTGTTATTGTGAAGAAATCTCAAGCTGTAGCACTTATGTACTTCACCAACATTGAATAAGATAAACCTTTCGTTCTCAAAAACATGGTTGGATATGGATGGACCTTGTTTTCTCTTCTGTTGCCTGTGATGCGTCCACCGCCTCTTTTTGAACTACCATTGTTACACCGTCACTGGGGAGCCATCATGCTCGGAGGAAAGCACAGGAATCCCAGCTCCAGTCAGTAGACACCTGAGCCAGGGGACATTGCAATGTGAGAGTGATGGGGAGAAAGAGCGCAATCTACCTGCCCAGAGAGAGCACTGCCAATTTTAGCTCTCTTGGGCCCCGGCTGTTGATGGCAAACAGCATGACCGGTATTTGAACTTGCGATCCTCTGGTCATAGTGTCAGCGTCTTAGCCTGCTGAGCCACTCGGGGGCCCTAATATAATAATAATAATTGCTTTTTAATGTTGTTTAAGGACTAATGTTTCCAATTCTGTTATGGTTGGTATAAATTAGTGGGTAATCCCTATTTTGGACAACCACACAACACAGTGCCAATAAATGTACTTGGGAGACAACAAAACTAAGTTTAAAAAGAAGTGACACTCCTAATATTTCACACTTCTACCAGAGATGAGAAGCAGCATTTGTGGATTTCATTATTCACATTTGTCACATTTGGTAATAAAAGAATATATTGAAGAAATCTCGGTCACTCCAGGCTGTACATAACAGAGTATGTTGAACGTACGTATTTAGACAGTATGGGTGTATACTGAATGCTCAAATGTTTATTATAAAATGTATATATTTATGCTGTGTACACTGAATGTGGATATTTATAGCTCTGTGAACTTCTGATCACTTTCCATTAGTTTCAATGTCATGTTTAAATTTCTAAAACCAGGCAACACTGTAAAGGAAGCATTTCCTTTCCCCAAAACAAGACAATACTAAGCATTTCTAATCATAGCAAAAATATCTCCTCATCTGCTCAGAAACACGAATAATTAATAATTAATATAAGATCACACCATCGTTTTTTATTGTCAACAATAACTTCTGACTTCCAACTTTTCCTTTTCCTTTATCCATTTGTAAACCAGAAAAAAATATGTATCATGTTGCTTTTACAAGCCAGTGTCAATTGTTTCTCACCTTTTGGCTTTCACAGATTATGACAGGATTCCTTTTGAAGCTGGCATATCGTGTCCACTGACTGGGCTTTTGTTAGAGATGAAACAGATTATGTATGGTGAGCATCGTGCTTGTGTACACACTGGGAATAACATGCCTTCATACAAGACTCCAGATAATACCGACGTGGATTATTCTCTTTGCACATCTCGTGATTTTGTCCGAGATGCACAGCCCTGATTTTGGAGAAGTGTGTCGGGATTAAAGTTTCATTCTTCACAAACATGTCATGCCCCCTTAGATTTCAGTCAAGCACTTCAAAGGAATGTCACTAGATTTTTTTTGTTTGTTTCAAATAGAAACTATATTTGATCTAAAGTATTTTTACAAAAGTTTGTTGAAAGTGTTCGATGTGTTAGTCTGATGAAATTATTAAGCCTGTCAAAAATGAAGGAGAAATGTCTTGAATTTTTAAGAGAAAATGTACACGATTTCTGTAGAAACTCATAGTGATTGTTTTAACCCTTTATTGTTAAGGCAAACATTTGGTCATGTAATCTACTTTTCTTTTTTAACAAAACAAAAACTCAGTGCTGAACATTAGATCTTTAATAACAAAGCTGACTTTTTAAAATTTTGTTCAACATTTTGAATACACAAATAATTGTAAAATCAATTTGGTAATATTGCTGAAAGGTAATATTGTCAGTCCTTTGTATGACACCAAATAAGCTATGACCCAATGAACGATGAATTCTATCAGACCTCTGAAGGTATTTTCTGGTATCTGTCTTCAAAATGTTAGCGGCAGCAAGTTGCCATGCAACTTGACTTGACTTTCCAGTGAATTTGGAGGTCACTGTTGACTAGGAGCATCCTACTAGCCATGTCATTTCAAAGATCCTCCAATCTAGTCCTCTGTCCATAACTGTTTGGCCCTAAAATAACTTTCGTGCATCTTCTATACAGTGATAGGAAACATGGTAGCACAGAATAAGATCTGCTATTTTTTTTGCTAATTCCTTTCAATAGGACACAATTCAATAAGCATGTGTCATAACTAATGTGGTGGCAGAATAAAAACCTCCAAATCTCTGAACGACCTGTGAAACCTTCAGCTCAACAGGGTTAAAGTTGAAACAGGAGTTTATATTACAGAATTTATTTTACATTGCAGTAATTACTCTACTGACAGCATGGACCAAAATCTGCCTCCTCTCCATTAACAAATGACACAAACCCTAAGGCCACAGATTTCATATGTCTGTCTATGACAATGTAGCTCCAACAGATTAACACACTACCATATGCACACACACCCACACACAAACACACACAACACACAAACCAGTTCCCGCTTCTGCATAGCACCTCTTACACTCTCACTAACTTAGATCTTCAGACATTGGCTGGTGCTGAGGCAACATCCACCAAGGCCCTGTGTCCCTGCCTCCTCTTCCCTCAGATGGTTTTGGTGTGTGTATGTGTGTGTGTAGCGCTGAAGATAGGCAGCGGTTTCAGAACTCCATCTGCTCCCTGCCTGCCTCTCATCCGGGAATACTCGCCCGGAATTTTAAGAGATTCCATCTCCCTCTCCCCTCAGTTCAGATGTGAACTTAATTCAGAACTATGCGTAGTCGTGTGCCAGTGGTAGGGTATGGAATTGTTTCAGACAACATTAGTACATGTGGCACTACTTCTGTGGTTTTTCCAAGAAGAAGTATCAGACAAGTTTCCTCGTATCACACTTGGACTTTTTTGTGTGTCAATACTCTAATTTTAGGGATGTTGTTGCCTAATGAAGTATTAAAGGCGTTGGGAAGTGTTGCGTTGTGCTAAATCAGAGATCCACTTCTTAGAGAATCAAAAAAGGCCTCAGATAATGAGGAGATGGAACAAGCAGGATGTGATTTCCCCTCGAGATTGATTGATGCGCATGAAAGAATAATGGCATCCTAATATCGAGCCTGTTAATTTTTCAGCGGACCTGATGAAGTGAATTTTTTGACTGATGTTTCCTGAAAATGGCGACACATGTCCTCTCTTAATCCCCCCCTCCGCACTGCCACAAGCAGATGTGTCGCTTGATGTACCCGTCAAATGGAACCGTGCCACTTAATAAAATATCGCTCCTTCTTTGACAGCCTGCTTTAATTGAGTCCCTTGTCAGTTTTATCAAACTGTGTGTTATCGTCATTTGAGATGGCTCCCTTCTTTCTCTCCTCCCTCTTTCTCTCACACTCTTTCTCTTTTTCCCTCACGCTCTTACGCGCTCTCTTAAGGAATAGGCTAGCAGGCAGTGCCTTAGCAACTTTGTTTAAGGAAGAGAGAGAAATAGGGGAGAGCTCCGCCGAGGCGGGCTTGTCATTTGGATCCATAATTTAGACTCATAATTTTAATTTCTCTCTGTTCTTTCAAAGGGGAAGTTGGAGGAAAGGAGGCAGACTGGTCGTTAGCGGGCTAACGGCATAGAGGATTAGCGGAGGTGTAGTGCCGCAGCGCTAGCCTAGCGCACATGAGAGACATGGAAATGTGCTGAGAAGAAAAGTGACAACATCTAAGTCTACATGAGGGACGGAGACTCCGTCTGCTGAGCAGGAACACAGCAAAACATGCGGCGAGTTGTTTACAAAAGGAGAAAAAATAGTTACGACTAGCCAAACATAGATAGAGGACAAGCTAGGCTACAAGACAGGGTGTGAACTTTAAACATAGTTTTTTGCTAGTGTTCCCTTTCTGTTTCTCTCCTTCTCTCTCTCTCTCTGACTCCTCCTCTCTGATACACACATATAAACACACACTGCTCTTCATAAATAACTTATGTGGCTCCGAGAGGTGACACAGAAAGTAAGAACATACAGCTGAAGTGTCCATGCTGAGCTGGACATCATGGCCACTGCTGGAAGATTGCTACATATCCTAGAGCTGTCCAACTTGTGATATTCTTTTTAGTGTTTCAAATCAAACTGTATAGAATGTTTACATCCTATATGTTAGGCCAAAAAGGCAAAGACCTAAATGATAAAAAAAAAATCTAAATGATAATCTTTCACAATATCAAGTTGTTACATTGAGTATATTTTATATGTTACAAACAACCTGTGTGGGATTGCTTATATTTTCTCTTTTTTAGAATGTATTTAGCTTACTGTTCTCTCATATTATTCATAAGAGTCTCTTTCCATGAAACGTGAGGTTTCTTTTCAAACATCTGAAAAATTTTAAGTGAATTTTCAACAATTTGGAAAAGGAAACTACAGTAACACAATTACCTGAAGTTTCTTTATTTTCTATAAAGCTTTTTTTACACCTTCAAAACTTTTATCTGAGGTGAAGTACTTGTAGAATCCATAAGGCTTCTGCATTAATTTTTATATGTAAGGCTGTAGAGGGAATAACAATAAAATTCTAACATTCATAATTGTATATCAATGACTTCTGGCACTGTAGATGAAGCAACTCTGCTGAAGTACATAGCAAAAAAGTTTATTGGACATATTATAACACTTCTTTTGCAGGTGTATACTCATGACTTATGATTAGTTACAATAATTGTTAACAGTAAATTACTGAAGTGACAAAGAACAGCACCAACTTGGTTGAGATATAGCCATACAATGATGGGATAATCTCAGACAATCTGGTTCTTTTGAATGACTCTTTGGTAATAACTAAGAGCAGTACCGGTGCTAGGCATATGGGTGCCTTAAGCACAAATGCTTTGTGTGCCCCCATCCTGCCTTTCTCCACCACGCAAGTCTATGCCGTGCATCGCCCCCAAGGGGCTTGAATTCCATCACAAGTAGGACCTCTATTTGGCTGGCCGATGCATGTGTGAAGAAAGGTGTCTTTGATAGGTCTGTATATTAGGTGTGGGTGGTGGTAGGGGGGTGGGCGTTGCGCAGCGAAGACTTAAGTGTTGCCCCCATCAACAAATGGGGCCACACTAGCATAGTCTGCATGGGTGGAGTGCTGGCCCTGACTAAGTGAGCCTAGTAGTCATACTTGAGAGCCATTCTTTTCAATGGGCCCAAATTGTGACCTTGGTAGCTATTTCTCTGAGAAAACTAAACCTCCTAAAAAAAGAAAAGACGATCAAGTCTTTTGATTAAATCTGGGACAATAATGGAAAGATTTTTTCTTTCTTTCTGACCTGGTCTTTTACCATATGAGTGTCTAATTTTTTTTTTTCACTAGGGTTCATTAGGCTCCAGTTACACCAGTGTCATGTATCATTTTGAGTTGTTTTGAAAACTTTCCATCACTTGCATTTTCTGCATGGGTAACTATGGCGGCTTCACACAGCAACCAGTGGCGAGTGTTGTTGTGCTCTCTGCAAATCCATCCTCTGATTGGCTGCTCAGAAGCGCATCCCAGCGACCATTCCACCATCTCCCTGGAGATGCCCAAGCCCCACCCCTTCCTTTGAAGTCACAGGAAACTCCTTTCACAGCAGTGGGATGTTTTGATGTCAGTCGCACTTTTGCTCATCTCGTCTTCTTTACTCTCTCTCTCTCTTTCTCTCTGTTTCTCTCTCGCTCTGTAAATCTGAGGTTCTGGTGGCTGCTGGATTCTGACGCGCCACTGTACACCTCAGCGCTGCATTTGATCATTAATTTATCACAGTTCCAGCAGTTTGTTTGACAGGTGGAGGAACTTTCATCTTGAGGCTTTGTGGCTAGCGCATGCTCTCTCTCTCTCTATCTCTATCTCTCCCTGTTCCACCTCTCCAGGTTGTATTGATTCATGCTCCTTTTTCACTAATATTAGCATGTACAGGTGTAATGAGGGGGCTGGCTCACTCAGCATGCTGGTTTATTGATGATGTCAGTTTAACACATGCAGATTGCCATCGCCAGGGACGGGAGCATGGCTGGGAGCAGGGAGTTTCACTAACGCTTTTGTCACCGTTTTATCCAGAGTTATTCCACTGCTGTCTCACTGCCTGCCACTTCTCGTTGTTTCTCAGTTCAACTGAACTCTTTTTTTTTATTGATGCTGATGCTTTTTGGTCATGGAGTTTATGTTGTAGACTTTATCTTTAAATAAAAAATAATGGTGCCTAAAAGAGTTCTTTGGAGCTATTCCTGAGAAGAACCACTTTTGGTGCCCATTGAACCTTAATCCTGATATAGTAACTACAAACCGGATTCCAAAAAAGTTGGGACACTAAACAAATTGTGAATAAAAACTGTATGCAATGATGTGGAGATGGCAAATGTCAATATTTTATTTGTAATAGAACATAGATGACAGACCAAAAGTTTAATCGGAGTAAATGTAACATTTTAAAGGAGAAATATGTTGATTCAAAATTTCACATTGTCAACAAATCCCAAAAAAGTTGGGACATGTAGCAATAAGTGGCTGGAAAAAAGTAAATTGAGCATATAATGAACAGCTGGAAGACCAATTAATACTAATTAGGTCAATTGACAACATGATTGGGTATAAAAAGAGCTTTTCAGACTGTCAGTGTCTCTCTGAAGCCAAGATGGTAAGAGGATCACCAATTCCACGATTGTTGTGCAGAAAGATAGTGCAGCAATACCAGAATGGTGTTACCCAGCGTAAAATAGCAAAGAATTTTAAGTTATCATCATCAACCATGCATAACATCATC
>BRDA01054026.1:0-33908 GCA_036984385.1 Crenuchus spilurus | reverse complement strand
GTTGTCCCGTCGGGGCAGTAACGGCTGCTTGGCGAAGTTTGTGCACTGAAGTTTAACTCGCTGGTTAAAATCTCCCCGAGCTGATTCATAGTGAGCTGTTAATTGTGCTGTTAATAGGCCTTACATTAGTGTGCAAAAAAGTGCACAAATGCAAATCCGGGTCCTCAGAGCTGACGTTACCTTTAATAACAGTGACAAGCTTATGATTTAGTCTTCACAGCTAGTTTGTCTGAACATGACCTTCATATTTCCAAAAAAGGCGACTTTACAGGAGAAGCAAAAAGCTGCTTAGCTTTTAATGGAAGTCAGTGCAAAAATATTTAATTTCAAGTAATTTTGGAGATTTTCTGTTTGTCCTTAGATCATGAAATTTGAACACGGTGTAAAGGGCGTCTGGCACTTTCAGATGACATGAAAAAGCGAAAAATGTCAAAAATGGACATACAAGGTTTTGTTCTGATAGTAGTAGTGTCAAATAACGTTAAAGTACTATAACCAAGCTAAATCACTTTTAAACTAAACTATAACTATGTAACTACCTCCATGTATCTACACTCATTGTCCGTTTTAGCTCCACTGACCAAATACGCAGGTGGATCATTCTCAGTGACAGTGATGTGGTGGTGGTGTGTTAGTGTGTATTGTTAAACACTGTGTCCACTTCTGCACATTCAGTGTTTTTATTATTTAAAAATGTTCTGTATTGTAGATTAATACTAAAGTCATGTAAACTATGAATAAACACATCTGTAATTATTTAGTAAACAAACAAGTAAACAAACCAGAACATGTTTATATGTTACATTCTTCACAGTAGGCACCTCTGGCTTAGATGCAGCTTTCTTGGCATTTTCTCAGTCAGCTTTATGAGGTAGTCACCTGGAATGGCTTTCAGTTAACAGCTGTGTCTTGTCAAGAGCTCATGACTTGCATTTCTTGCCTCTTAATGTGTTTGAGACATCAGTTGTGTGAAGAATCTAAACATATTTTAGTTTGTTTACACTTTTAAGTTTACTACATGATTCCTTATGTGTTCCTTCATAGTCTGGATGACTTCAGTGTTTATTTACAGTGTAGGAAAAAAAAGAAAATAATAAAAACATTGAATGAGAAGGTGTATCCAAAATTCTGACTGGTACTGTAGTTCTGTAGAAAGATTATGTACAAATACATTGTTCATCTCGTGTGAATAGCTCATTAGAAATCTCCATTACACTGGTCAGCTCACTGTGGAAATTGCTGTGATAAATTTTTGCTAACATTTGCTGGCTGCGTTATCCTGCAGCTCTCTGCTATATCATATTGCAGACGCCAGGATTGTGCAACAATTACAGAATTATATATTATTCAGCCCAAAGGCACCGGATCAGGCGTTTGTGTGCGATGCACTAGTGCTGAAGACCTCGGCAAACAAACAGCCTTAAAGGCTTATGATTCATGATCCTGTTCTGTGTGCAGAGACCAACAGGCATTAACTTTCAAATGCTTCTCAGCAAACTATTAGTGACTCATTTCCATTTCTCTGAGGTTTCTGCTTTTCTGACGACATCCTCTGCGTTCAGGTACGGTAGGTTTTTAGTAGAGATTCACCCAAATGAAAATTTTACTGAACACGGTTCTTCATTTCTATAAATGATTATAAAGGTAGTAACTAAACTGTTTCCCAAAATAAGTCTTGTAGTGAGTCAGGAATGAATGTCTGTATTTTAATAAGTGGTTTTGACATCATTAGGTTTAATAACATGAGTTTAATTGGTTATTCTTTTATATTTGTATATAAAACAAAGCCACATGGATGTTTTGCGTGTTTAATGTGTCATTGGCTACAGACACGGAAACTTTTCTTGTCCCTAACACTGCAGCCACAAGAGCAAACACGACGCTAAGTGGCAAAAAAAAAAAGCTAACACAAACACAAAGCTAACATAAACACAAAGCTAACACAGAGCTAAGTGGCTAACACAAACACAAAGCTAATACAAACAGAAGCTAACACAAAGCTAAGTGTCTAACACATACACAAAGCTAACACAAACACAGCTTACAAACACAAAGCTAACACAAACGCACAGCTAACACAAATACAAGCTAACACAAACAGAAGCTAACACAAAGCTGTGTCTAACACAAACACAAAGCTAACACAAACACACAGCTAACACAAAGCTAACACAAATACAAGCTAACACAAACACAAAGCTAACACAAACACAAAGCTAACATAAACACAAAGCTAACACATGCAGAAGCTAACACAAAGCTAAGTGGCTAACACAAACACAAAGCTAATACAAACAGAAGCTAACACAAAGCTAAGTGTCTAACACATACACAAAGCTAACACAAACACAGCTTACAAACACAAAGCTAACACAAACACACAGCTAACACAAATACAAGCTAACACAAACAGAAGCTAACACAAAGCTGTGTCTAACACAAACACAAAGCTAACACAAACACAGCTTACAAACACAAAGCTAACACAAACACACAGCTAACACAAATACAAGCTAACACAAACAGAAGCTAACACAAAGCTAAGTGTCTAACACAAACACAAAGCTAACACAAACACAGCTTACAAACATAAAGCTAACACAAACACACAGCTAACACAAACACACAGCTAACACAAAGCTAACACAAATACAAGCTAACACAAACACAAAGCTAACACAAACACAAAGCTAACATAAACACAAAGCTAACACATGCAGAAGCTAACACAAAGCTAAGTGGCTAACACAAACACAAAGCTAACACATGCAGAAGCTAACACAAAGCTAAGTGTCTAACACATACACAAAGCTAACACAAACACAGCTTACAAACACAAAGCTAACACAAACACACAGCTAACACAAATACAAGCTAACACAAACAGAAGCTAACACAAAGCTAAGTGTCTAACACAAACACAAAGCTAACACAAACACAGCTTACAAACATAAAGCTAACACAAACACACAGCTAACACAAAGCTAACACAAACAGAAGCTAATACAAAGCTAAGTGTCTAACACAAACACACAGCTTACAAACATAAAGCTAACACAAACACACAGCTAACACAAATACAAGCTAACACAAACAGAAGCTAACACAAAGCTAAATGTCTAAAACAAACAAAAAGCTAACACATCACAAAGCTAACAAAAACACAAGCTAACACAAAACTAAGTAGCTTACACAAACACAAGCTACACTACATTACAAACTAACATTAAAATGACTTTACTATAAAGGTACACTCTGGTTTATGTCTACAGCCTGGAACTAAAAGATAACAGTGACATTTAAAAACATCATTGTTCAGTATTAATTATTCTGTCTTTTAATTTCAGTTGCCAAATATTTGTTGCATCCTTTTTTTTCACGTTTTCAGATAAAGCTGTGGTTATGATGTGGTAATGCTGGTGTTCACCATTACTTTACATCAATGGCTACATGAATCTAATCTAATGAGAAGCAGCAAGGGGACTGAAAGGTTGCCAGTTTGATGCTCTGAACCATGAAAATCCACAGCTGAAGTGCCCTAGGCACCTAAAGCCCAACTGCTCCCCAGGTATGGGTGCTAGTGATGATTATTAGCTGATTATTGGCATTGTTAGATAATCTGCAACTAGGCTGCCCTCACGAGGCCAGTAAACAAAAAAACCCACCACATGTACAGGCACATCAGCCTCATTACTGACTGTGTTTACATTATAGATCAATCCTGATGCCTTTACTGTACTCAACAGTCTGAGGAACATCTCCGCTAATATGCACTGCAAGGTCTAGCTGCTCTAGAACAACGTTGGAGCTCCCCCTAGTGTGAGTTTCCTCACTCCTCAAGAAATATTTAGTTTCTTATGTTTATATTTTATGACATATTGGCATTATGTATCAGCTGCACTCTAAATATTGGCATTGGGCATTGAAAAGCACTCTGGACCACTGTTGTAAAGGCGGGGGTACCATCTTTAGCACAACATTGACACGGACACGGTCTAGTTTTAGTATGCACCAGTGTGACTGGACTGAGAGTACACCATCACCCCAAAATATCCAGCTCTGTGGTCAAAAATGGGACCACCGGTAAAGAATTGGAGGACGACTAACACAATCTGCTTGGAGATCTTCCACCTTGCAGAGCTCCAACCGCTGATCCAAGTCACAAAGATCTTCAGGATCACCTGGTAATCAGACTCAGGTGTGCTGGATTTGAACTCTCCAGGGCTGAGATTGGGCAGCCCAGCCAGGTGGCGCTACCAGAGAGGGCTTTCTGATTAATCCGTCCTTCTTCAAAGCACGTTTTCTCTCCGTGAAGCCACATCGCAGTTTAAGTGCCGATCGCGGATTCTGAGGGAGAACCTCAGGAGCTTATCGCAAGGGGTTCTGGCTGAAGCTCTGATTGACAGATACATACAAGCTGCAGGATGTTCCTCTGGTAACCTGTTTCAGTTCCTGCTGCCTGTCTGGATGGATGGGTGCCTCGTTCCTTTAGCAGTTTTCCCTCCATCTGCTGTCTCTTCATTGTCTCTCTTCATTTCCATCCTCTCCATTCACCTCATCTTGTCTCGTCCCTCTTCCGCTGTAGACTGGGACCACCAAATAAGAACAAAACATCGCTCTCGCTGTTAGACTGATACATAGAGTCACGGCAGTGTTTTATTTCAGTTCAGTTCAATTTATTATTTGTATAGAATTTTTACTGAAATGGTCAGAATCCTTCTGAGGACCGTTCTGGCCCAATTAAGGCACTTAAGGGTCATTACAGCAATGACAAATGTATTGGCCTATTGTAGCAGTTCTGTTTAAGGTTTGTCATGATATTTGGACTTTGGGCCACCTGTGGCCTAAATATACTCCCGTGTGGAATGTTTGAGCTCGGGCCAAAACTGGCTCAACTATAGCCAATCGGCTGTATTGTTATTGCTTAATTGGAGTTCAATTAAGACTGTGTTCTGGCACCTAGAAGTGGATGAAGTCATCTTCACAGCAGTAGTTGGGCCAGAACTAGGCCATCAATCACTTGCTATGAGGGTTGAGCGGAAAGAGGGAACCCTTTCTATTTATCTGAGTGTTCTGCTGGAGAACGTTTATTCAAGTTCTATTAAATAACATTTATTTACCTTGGCATACTATTGGAGAATTTGGCAGCTTTTATCTGTTTAACTGACAAATGATTGGATACATTTGATATGTCTGAGGGTTCTGTTGGAGAACTTTTATATTTCTGAGCATTTCATCTGAGAACTTTTATTTATCTGGTCATTCTGTAGAATTAAGTCATTTTTAAATGTTCAGTTTGAAGGCAGAATACAACGTTAACCTAATTTTAGTTTATTTAAGTAAACAATTAAACATCACAGTTTACAGTAGTGAGCAGGTTCTCATGTTCTAATAGCAGATATCATTTAGACTAGAACAGTACTAGTGCTTTGTGTTGTAGAGAAGAAACTTGGCACAAGGCTCAGCTGGGATTCGAACTGTAAATCTGTGCTTTTTACACCTCTGCACTGCTGCAAAGTCTTTTTATTGGCTTCACCTTCAAGAGTAGAGCGTCACCTTTCTGAGTGGTGGATGCTAATCTTTTTTAATGATTTTAAATATACTTGCTCATGGATTTTTTCAAAGGCTGCTCTTGAGAGAGATGTTTTTTGGCGACTTTGTAGCTTCAGTTCGTCGTGCTGAGTGAATGCTGATTAGCCTACAGCCTTGCTGAGATTCATGCTTTTCACCAGTGTTACAGGCAGGACCGCTTAAGCCAAGTCTCAGTCAAGACCAAGACAGGGACACATTGAGTCTGAGTCAAGACCAAGACCAGGACGCATAGAGTCTGAGTCAAGACCAAGACCAGATACATCGAGTCCGAGTCAAGACCAAGACCAGATACATCGAGTCCGAGTCAAGACCAAAACCAGGACACATCGAGTCTGAGTCAAGACCAAGACCATGACACTTAGCGTCTGAGTCAAAACCAAGACCGAGACACATCGAGTCTGAGTCAAGACCATGACACTTAGAGTCTGAGTCAAAACCAAGACTGGGACACATCAAGTCTGAGTCAAGACCAAGACCAGGACGCATAGAGTCTGAGTCAAGACCAAGACCAGGACGCATAGAGTCTGAGTCAAGACCAAGACCAGATACATCGAGTCTGAGTCAAGACCAAAACCAGGACACATCAAGTCTGAGTCAAGACCAAGACCATGACACTTAGAGTCTGAGTCAAAACCAAGACCGAGACACATCGAGTCTGAGTCAAGACCAAGACCATGACACTTAGCATCTGAGTCAAAACCAAGACTGGGACACATAGATTCTGAGTCAAGACCAGGATGCTTAGAGTCTGAGTCAAGACCAAGACCAGGACGCATAGAGTCTGAGTCAAGACCAAGACCAGATACCTCGAGTCTGAGTCAAGACCAGATACATCGAGTCTGAGTCGAGACCAAAACCAGGACACATCGAGTCTGAGTCAAGACCAGATACATCGAGTCTGAGTCGAGACCAAAACCAGGACACATCAAGTCTGAGACAAGACCAAGACCATGACACTTAGAGTCTGAGTCAAAACCAAGACCGAGACACATCGAGTCTGAGTCAAGACCAAGACCATGACACTTAGCGTCTGAGTCAAGACCAAGACCAGGACACATAGAGTCTGAATTAAGATCGAGACTTTTAGTAGTTGAGGCTGAGTGAAGACTGAGACCAGGTTTTTTTATGATGTAAAAATGAGAATAGGAAGAAAGTCTGTAATTCATTGAACATTAGTTATCATTCATTATACATGATATATATAAATAAACAATACATAATTGAATTGCAAGCAGATCTGGTTCTATTGGGGAACTTTTATATAACTTAGCATTCTGTTGGAGATTAGTATCTGGGAGCCAGTAAGCAGTCTTAGTTTTGGCTCACAGGTGTTGTATATGCATTGAAAATGAGTACGGAAGGATTGACAGAATGTAGCATTTTTTGACTCATTAAAGTAATTGAATTGCGTGAGTTCTTGCCTTAAGTTTTCTGCCAACAGATCTGGTTCTATATCTGAGTTTTCTGTTGGAGCCAACACACAGTGTAAGCACTGACATTTTCTATCGAAGGATTGAAGAAATGTGGCACTTTTTTGATATAGTGAAGTGATTGAATTGTGCGAGTTCTAGGCTACATTTCTTGTAGAAGTGTTCGTAGATCTGGTTCCTATAGCCTAATTGTGCTTTGAAAGTGGTCGAGTTTCTTGGGCCTGAGAGGGAATTGCGGCACCCTGTGCTAAATTTAGCAGGAACAGCCCTCAGCGTGAACATACATTATAGGATTAGCTTAATGGAACCAGTCAGCCATATTCACTTAACAATCAACAGAATATAGCGAAATGAGGAGCGCATGAATTTTTCATGCTGCACTTGGCATTTCCATTTCTGTGACCCCTCACACCACAGGTGGGAAAGAACGTTGTGAAATGTCAGGATGTGCCAAAGTCCGGAATGATGTTCGGAGCAATTCTGGGGCTAAAGGTGAAGGTCCAATCAGAATTATATGCGAAACTTGTTCTTTAAAGCACATTTCCTTCCATATCGTACCACTGAAAGATCTATTTTAAGACAAAGCCCCAATTATATCAACATGAAATGAATGTGAGTGAGTCAAAAGCCTTTTTCAACCCTTCTTTAAAAGCATGTGTGTAATTATTTGTGCTTGGTCTTCACAGCCTGTGGCTTTTATAGCATTGCAAACCCTGAATCGTGAACGTTTCATCATCTGAGCTCTATTATATCCGTTTCTTTCCACCGCTCTGGTCTGCTGAGTGAAAAAAAATCAAATGTGAGCATTGTTAAGTTGATCTAATGTTCTTATTTGATTCAGATTTAGTCGACATCCGTCTGTAATTGAAAGGTCAGAGAGTCGTATGAGCCGTGGATCTATAAGAGAAGTCAGCGATTCTGTCAAATTTTTCAAATGTAAACAAAGTCATTTTATGTGAAAAGCTCCATTTTTGAGAAAGTCAGAAGTTCATAGTGGTTTTGCTTGGAACCAGACGTTTGAAACCTCCTGAGGTTGTGTTCAGACTGCTGGTCCAAATCTGATTTTTGGCTTATCTAGATTGTATCCAGATTTTTTGAATTTTTACCTCAGTGTGATGTCATTGCCAATTCACCTGCCCACTTGTTGACTCTCCCTATCACTTGTAACATCTCTGACTTTAGGAGGGTGTAGACTAGCACAGGCCTCCTCCCATGCATGTGATGTCAGGCTCCGCCTCTTTTCGAACTGCTGATGTTACATCAGCCAACGCGTTCGGAGGAAAGCGCAGGATTCCCAGTTCTGATGGATCGCCTGGCAGGTGCCTGAGCCAGCCGACTTTACTAAGTAGTACTGAGGAGAGAGTGGCTGAACCACTCTGGGCCCCAGATTGATTTGTGATACACTGGACATCAAGAACCACATTATGTCCAGTTTTTGCAAATCTGATCCTCATTTGGAGGTGGTTTGAAATCTGATTCTGAACCCTCTGGATGCTCAACCCAGGTTTCAAAGTTTTGCGACAAATTATATTGAGTGTTGAGTGTTGTAGCCTCTGCTTGGTGGAGGGATACATGCAGGCTGTTGTGCAACAAAATAGTTCCTAAGTTTCAGTCTCATCACTGTTTTACTGTCTTCAACATCACGTATCATGCTCGGAGGATGTGTGTAGGCTCACAGTTTGGTTTGTATGGTGAATTAATTGTCTATATGTGACTTGTGACGTCTGGTTCCTATCACCACCATTCAAAACTTCTGTCTCCTTTAAAACAAGGACAGTCACCTGTGCAGATTCACTAGTTTTGTGAATAAAAGGTCCATATTTTGTGTCAGTCCCTCATTGTGTGTAAAAGTTTGTGGACACCAGTTGTAATGAATGCATTCGGCTGACAGAGATGTACACATATCTTGTCTAGTCCCTGTAGAGAAGTACTGCCAATAGAATAACGCCAGGTGGGCTAGAGTGCCAGGATTGAGCTGTGGAGCTGTGTTCTCTGCTCCATCCTGTATTTTTGGGATGAGGCTGAATGCACTGAGATCCTTTCCTGGATAGTTACTCCAACAAAAGCAGGACAAACTCTTCAATACTGGAAGAAACAGCAAATCCAGAGATTAAAATTTTGGGGTTTACTTTTGTCCCATTTCCACCGTTCAGTAAGTGCTGAACATTGGTGGGAAATGTTGGTCATCTTCCTGGCTTGTGTTTGCATTGGTTCAGGTTTATTTCTGCACACGCAGCCGGTTTCTGTTTTATATGCATGGAGACGTGGCCTGAGCGTCTGTGACGATAGCGCTTATCAGCCTGTTTACCTGGAGCACAAAGCTGGAGTATGTGCGATTGAAACAAGCGCGCCAACGTCCGTTGGACTTCCTGCGGAAAAAGAAAAAAAAAAACAGAACAAACAAATAAACATCAGAGTATGGTCTGGTGAATATGAGAAGTGAGATAATTATAATTGAAAAATTAATTGGAATTTTAATTAATGTCTTCTGAAGTGAAACTCTTGAAGGCATGGAGCTTATCGGACTGAAGGGATATTGGATGCGGAGTCGAGTCCTGGCCAGGATGAACATGCTGTCTTCACTGTTTTGAAGTCAAAGCTGCCTGAACGGCACAGAAACGTCTGTTTGTGGTCAAATGTTTGATGTGGGGCTTGACTACAAGGTAATCCGAGCTGTCACGATTAAACGAATAATTGTCATTAATAATCGTTATTAACGACTCAGTGTGGGCAGCTTAAAGGACAAGCCTAAAATCACCCAATGAACTGGTCAGCTGTTCTGTCCACAGCTCGAGCTCAAGTAAACAAACATTTTTGAATGTGTTTACATGCATGTCTTGCAGAAAATCTGATTTTGTCAGTAATCACCATGGTTACATGCAGTTCATTGATTAGATGATGTTAATCTCCGGGTCTACATGAGTCAAATTTCAGCTTTACAAACAGTAAACTCAACCCAAACCTGTTTAAAAACATGGAGCCAGTTTTCCTGAAAATATATATATATATACATCATCAGCCTCAGTCCAGAAGTGTTTGGTTTGCATATTCTCGGTAGCACAGTTTGATTTCATTCACACTGGTCATTACAGTTTTTAGAAATTGTATATACTTTTATTTCTAAAGCTTTATTTCTAAAGACACTCTGTTTTCCTCAGCCACTAACCCTACATTAAATATACATGAGATAGGGGTGAACACTCAAGGTGGGAGGTCTTTGTTTGATGGGGGTTTTCCCGCATTCCTCAGCTGCTAATCCAAAAATGGAGTGTCTGGAATTCTCATATGAATGACATTGTGTGAGTGGGTGGAGAATAACGCAGCTCTGTGACTTGCACTGAAAAACGTGTCTCTGCTTATTTAAGCTCCTCTCACAAATATCTAAAATATATTGTGATTCCACCTATATTTGAGAAGTAGACCCTTTATGGTTTCTGGGATATGTTTAGTTTTATTTCTAGGATAAAATCTTGCAGTTAGATACGTGTTTTGTTGAAGTTTCTTTAATCTACCACTGGTAGGAGCGCTGACTCCAGAGGGTTAATGAGCTTATTTAATAGCTGGTAGGACAACAGAGTTGAAAAAGCTTTGCTCGCTAATGGTGATGAATGGGCATCACTTATGGTATTTTTGCCTTTTCTGTTGGTCATTCACACATTTGTACAAACCACCTTTTTTGTGCTCATCATCACTTTCGACGCCTTGGGTTTCCGCTGTAGTCGACATCACAGCATCAAACAGTGACTGGAGCTAAAAACGCGTTGGGTCAAAATTTCGATTTTGCCACATTTTCATCATTGATTACACTGATCAATCATCACAGCCCTAGAATGAATTACCTGTTTGTTAGCTAGCTCAGAGCTTGTCAGTTAATTTTAGGCAAATCTCTGTGGTTTTCCAGACAGGTGTTAGTTCATGTTGGAAAATAAAGATTTTTGGCCACCATATTTAGACTTTTAACCACCAGAAACCTTCACAAATCACAAACCAACACATATAAACACTTTAGAAGAGCCATTAAATAATGTGCTTGGTCTGGATGGAAGATTTTATGAGCCCTGTTTGAATAGGAGTGAATGGGGCTAAACGGCTAAAAACATTGGAAAAAATTGTTCTCTTCTCTTAGTCTAGATTAATTTAAAACATTTATAAACATAAAACAATCTATGTAAACTAGCCAGTATTGCTGTTTTTCTAGTCCAGCCTGGTTTTGTGTAAAACGTTAGCATTTCAGCTTCTGAATGCTAATGCATGCTAACGTGAGCGGCTAACTAGCTGAACAGAGCTAAGCTGCTGTGGTAGTCTTAAAACTGGTGTTTAAAGACGTGTAAAAAGATAACCGTGCTGCTAATTTGTTGTGTGTAGTAGTGTTTAGTGATAAACAGGGTATTAGTGAGTATTAAGAAGATTAATCATTTAGAAATGACAGTTTAGCACTAAAGCTCCATAGAAGCCCATTCACTTTTGACTCGGCAGCATCTCTAGTGGACAACCAGGACAAGTGTCTCCTTAATATAGATCTTCTCTAATAAAGCCTCAGAAACTTCTGGGTTGGAAGTTTCAGGGGGAGGGATATGCACACCTGGGCCCAAAATATGATGCTTCTCTTAGTTGTAAATGACCTTTTCTCCTCGTCTTAAGACTCAATGTTGTAAACTTTTCTAGAAAGTTCTACTGCAGTTCTGTTTGATTCTGGGTGATTCTGTTGTTGGGCCGCTGAAAGCCCGGTCCATTTTAACTGACGTTTAAATAGCCGGCCGATGGCTGAAAGGTGCCGTGCTGGGCAGAATGGAGGACAGTCCTGACTGTGGGAAGTCTGGATGCTCTAAATGGCCTCAATAGGCTCCTGTAAACAAAGATTTCTTAACGAGGCCCATCAGCGTCCCGCTCTTCACTCCGCCCCTCTCCAGCCAGACAAAAGGACAGCCCAGAAAGCCAGGAGCTCGGCCCTTTGTAAAGTGGCTTTTGGAAAGTCCGGTGTGAAGGAAGGGGCCTCTGTGTCTGCGAGGATCCGTTTGGCTCTGCCAGTAACTCAGATATTTACACCAGGACAGAACCACATCCTGGTTCTGTTTCAACAGCTGATCTGTTGTAGATGAATTACTGTGTAATACATTTATCTGAGTGTTCTTTTATAGAACGTTTATATATCTGAGTATATATCTGAGTGTTCTGTTATAGAACGTTTATATATCTGAGTATATATCTGAGTGTTCTGTTATAGAACGTTTATATATCTGAGTGTATATCTGAGTGTTCTGTTATAGAACGTTTATATATCTGAGTATATATCTGAGTGTTCTGTTATAGAACGTTTATATATCTGAGTATATATCTGAGTGTTCTGCTGAACAACTGTGTATGAGTGTTCTATTATAGAACCTTTATGTATCTGAGTGTTCTATTGGAGAATGTTGTATCTGCATGTTTTATTATAGAACTTTGGTGTATCTAATGGTGTATCTGCTCTGTTGGAGAACTTTGATGTACCTGTGTTCTGTTGGAGAACTTTGATGTATCTATGTGTTCTATTGTAGAACCTTCCTAAATGTGTGTGTTCTGTTGATGAACTTAGATGTATCTGAGTGTTCTACTGAAGAACTTTGATGTGTCTGTGTGTTCTGTTGGAGAACTTTCATATATGTGTGTTCTATTGGAAAACTAATATATTTATGTGTTCTGTTGGAGAACTTTATTAAAACTCAGTAGAAACTTTAATCTGAACATCGATCCCACAAGCAGAAAAACTGCTCAGTCTTAACATAAAACGTCTCCGGCCTGTAGAGAACGGTTCCAGTAAGGCGTGTAATGGCTCGGAGTGGTTTTTACTGGTTCTGTTGGAGAGTTGTTCTCCGCCTGTGGCTCATAAAAAGGTTGGGTAGGTAAATGAGTGTTGGATGATGTAGGAGAGGGGATTATATGGTGGGTCGTAGAATGCAATAAGGTGGTATCACACAGTGCTAATGTTAGTGTGGGAGCTGCGTTGAGGTTGTGGTTCTTTTACGTTCCCCATTTGTCTTCATTTTCCGTGCTGGGAAAGTCTCCTCTCGGTGATATTGCTGCACCGGGTTTGGTCAGGGACCAGCCGAATGTCTAGACGGAGGGATTGTGAGAGGCTGGAAAGAGAAAGAGAGGCTTTAAAATAGTGACGGCAGTGCCTATAAAAACACCCTCTCAGAGAACCGTGATTACCAGTGTTTTTTTTTTTTTTGTTTTTTTTTTTTGGGAAGGGGAATTTTTGTAATGCTAACCAATCTGCTGTGGTCTTGTGCCAAAAGATCTGGGCTGAAGCTTTGGTGGTTTTAAAGAAAACACCATCTATTTACACATCTACAGTGATTACGCTAATTGAGTTTTGGATTTGGTCCCAAATTATAGTAATTATTGCCTTTTTTAGTGGTAGGCCACCCAAAAATGTGTTTTAACAATTACCAATTTTCTGTAACTACTTTTACACTGGCACTTCTTATATTATCCCTTAATGTACAGATGTAGAAGAAAGATTATTGTCTTTTATCATTGTTTACCAGAGCCAGGCCACCCTCTGTGATTTGCAACTTCAAATATCTGTTTTTCTTCAGTTATAAGGTCTAAAAAGCACATAAAGTTCTAATAGAAACAACTACCAGAAACAAAACCATTCTAAACAATTCTAAACAATTTTCGGTCTGATACGATAATAATAAATATGTTGATATCATACTGATATCCATTTTAATAGAAATAATGTATGCGAAATCACTCTACCAGTTGGAATTAGCAGTTGGACTTTCAATAATTTATATCGAACAATATATTGGTCACTGATATATCATGCATCCCTATTGGATGTAATCTTACAGTTATTGTTACCGATAATTAAATTTTGTCAGCCAGTGTTGTAGCTAATAATTATACTGGTGATTAGCCTCACATTCAGAGCTTCATTTCTTTGTTTTTTTTGTAATATCCACACAAAAGGGTCATATGAAAGCTGAAACCCTCTTCTTTCTCCTCAAATTTCTGACTATTTAGAGCTACAAAGGAAAGATTCTGCATGAAATAATCCATGCGTCGTATCTACAGTACAATACGTGTTGAATAAGTGTTGGTTTATGCTTTACTGATGTTTGAGTCCCAAACAAATAGAACTGAGCATTCTGCTGAAGTGCACCCTCTCGTGGCAAACTTACATAAAATCCATTTAGTGCTGTGCAGCCTGAAATAAATTATTTCTGGGACTAAAAGCTCCTACATTTTTAGTGCATGGTATTATATCAACTTTCTTTTTTTATCGATATTTTGCATTTATTTCATATTGTGATACATGTGCCATATTGCTACCTTTAATCTCTGGATTTTAACAGTTTTTCATCATTATTGTATATCTGTTTGAGGTTTTTTGCACTGGGTTAAAGCAGAGCCAGTCAGAGTCCTTTTCAGATCTAAATGGCATCAGACTGTTTCAAGTTGGCCCGTGGGAAAAGTGGGCAGGACACCTCCCCCCGAGAGTTTTAATATCTCGTATGTTTCTCTCTGCGTCCTGCATTTTCAGGAAATAACTCTGGATGAACTTGGGCAGATGCAGCTCTCCTCGCCACATTATCGGCCCATGCTGGATGGATTTGTCACGCTCTGTGGTGAAAGGCCAACAGTAACCAGAGTTCTCTTCATGCCAGGAATGTGAACATGTATTGTACTTTCCCCCTCGACGCATCTTCACGGATTCCTGTGTAGATTTGGACACATTCAGCTGTTTATTGGCCGTGTCCAGTCATCCGTTTGCTCGCGACTTTGCCCCAGCATCACTGGTTTTGTTGTGGGCTGGGCAGTATTGTTAGAACTTAATGGCAAATTTATCACAGTATCACAATGATATTTAAGCTACAATACTATTCAAAAGGACTAAAAGAAGAAGGAGGAGGAAGAACCACACTTGGTGACCACTGTGCTTACACACAAGAGGAATTTGACCTTCACATTTAACTCATTCATGTACGTAGATACATACTAGTGTACATACTTGGGGACAGTGAACACCCCTGCCAGGAGTGGTCAGCATCCCTTTGCACAGTAACAGGGAAGTAGCTGAGGGTTAGGTGCCTTGCTCAAGGGCACTTCAGTCATGTCCTGTCACTTCAGGTGATTGCAGGAAAATGTATAATATTAACTTCATATGTTCAGCTCAGCTGACTTCATACAATAGCTATGAAGTTAAAAAGCTGTAAATGTGTTAGATGGAGTGAGTCAGAAAGCATTTTAATTCCCCAGAGTACCCTTAAAGCTCCAGCTTGGTCTTATACAACATGTCTTAAACATTCTGTACTGACTTTTCAAATAGAAAGGAGCAGGTTTGTATGTTTATCTGAACTATTTTGACAGTAAAAATAAAGGTTAAAGTCTGTGGTTTATAACTCCAGCTTTGGGCAGCACGGTGGCTTAGTGATTAGCACGTTTGCCTCTCAGCGCTGAGGTCTTGGGTTTGAGTCCACATCTGAGTGGAGTTTCCATGTTTTCCTTGTGTCTGTGTGGGTTTCCTCCGGCGTCTCTGGTTTCCTCCCACAGTCCAAAAACATGGAGGTCAGGTGAATTGGCTACTCTAAAAATTACCCTGGTGCGTATGAATGTGTATGTCTGTGTATGAATGTCTGTATGTATGTACGTATGCCCAGATATGGTTGGCATTCTGTCCTTGGTGATCACCCTAGGGCTCGATGCAGTCCTCCAGGTGGACGGTCGCTTCCGGAGTGTGTTGATTGTAAAGCGTTCTTGGGTATCTAGAAAGGTGCTATATAAGTGTAACATTCATTCAAATACAATATAACACAATTTAATACTGTTATGTTCATTAACTTAAATGGCCCCAAGACTGAGCCTTGAGGAACACCACCCAAGTGACTGCAAACATACTGACTGAGATTTTCACCCACAGATAATGACTCTACTGGACACATAGAGTGACTCTAGACTATGGAGACTGGGGAGATTTCCCACTGGCTGGAAAACTGTGTGTTGTTTTGTTGATTGCTGTAAGGTGTTCAGCGCTATACAAATTAAACTGGTGAATATACTGTTGGAAGAGCTCAAAACTGCACTTATGCAGGAGCACTGCATCTTTACTCTGCAAGGCCATATAAAATGGTGATAAGATTTTTTTATTTAACAACAACCATGAAATCTGTGATGTTTGTGAAACTAGGTATGCAAATTTTTCCATGAGTTTGGTATTACTTATGTATTTATTAGTAATGTAATCCTGTTTTTTTTTTCTTTCTGGACTTGAACTTCACATCAGTGAAAAAAAAGATGTTTAAAATGATCTGATACGCCTAACAAATGACACATATGACAGTTTTTGTCCCCCCCAAAACTAAAAATCAGTACTGTCATGTGACCTCATTAATGGCATAGAGCTACTGACACCTTACCCAGCAAGCCAAGCCAATTTAACCTCTTCTTGCCTGCTTTCTCAGCAACTTTCTATGTCCCTTCAAATCAGACTGTAGTGAGTTGGGCTTTGGGGGACATATTTAGAGGGCTGCATAGTGTGTGAAATCTCTTACCAATCCCTGTGAGAAAGTGAAAGAGCCGTCTCAGCAGTTATACCGTCCTTCCAGCATCAGCACTGTCAGCCTATCAGTCAGCAGGTATTTGTGTCAAGCGCAAAAACCATGTCAACAAATGTAGCTCAGGCCTATCTATTACAGCATTACTCAGGTTGGCTTTGTTTTCTCCTCTTCTGGTTCAGTTTTTATGGGATTATTATGGCTGGTGGTACTCTTGTCCACCCTACACTGTCAGAAAAACAACGATAGACAGAACTTTATTGAGCCCAAAGGAAATTGCAGTGTTAGAGTAGCAAGACATAGACACATGTTCTACAGAAATAAGAATGTGAAAGTGCCCAATCATTGACCACACAGAGGAATTTGACCTCCACATTTAACCCATCCATGCAGTGAAACACAGACATGCACACTAGTGAACACTCATGCCCAAAGCAGTGGGCAACCCTATCTACAGTGCCGGTGGAGCAGCTGGGGTTTAGTTTCCTTGATCAAGGGCAATTCAGTCAGGAATCAATTGCATAAAGGTTCAATTTTATACAATCAAACCTTTCAGTCACAAAACATAGTCCAAAAACCAGCAGGCCTCAGCTGCACCCTTATACAACCTTTATGGGGATTGACTCTGCAGTCTCCTGGTTTACACCAAGAGCACTTCACTTCAGTCATGCCAAGGGAGCAAACTAAATATAAGTGAGCACACTTGCTTGAAGTGGTAGGCAGCCCCTATCCACGGTGCCTAGGGAGTAGTTGTGGGTTAGGTATCGTGCTCAAGGTCACTTCAGTAGTGTCCTGCTAGGGGTTCAAACTAGCAACCTTCTGGTAACAAGATTGGGTCTCTAACCACCAGACCACAACTACCTTCTAAAATTAAGTGAGCACACATGCCCAAATTGGTGGACAGCCCCTCTCAAAGGTGCCCGGGGAGCAGTTGGAAGATAGGTGTCTTGATCAAGAGTGCTTCAGTGATCACCTGCCAAAGGATTGAACTGGCGACCTTTCGCTCACCAGACTAGGTCCCTGACCACCAGGTTATGGCTGCCTGCTTGGTCACTATTCATTGTCAGACATTTGCAAAAGAGGCTTTTGTCACCGAACCACCAGCGTCAGTGGGAACTATACTGTAGGCTAATTTAGCTGCGAGCACCTGTAAGATCGTCTTCCTCAAAGGCCCGCGTAGGTCCGTGCTGGTTGAGTGGCAGATGAAAGGGACATCCTGAGGGTGTGTTCTCAGTAGCAAGGGTCTGGCTCTGTTTGAGCATTGCTGAACTGACATTGTTCCTCCTGCTCTCTGGGCCTCCAGTCCTGCTTTGATCTCTCTCGTAAGCAGGCATAGGAAGCGTTATATCTCTCTCTTTTTATCCTGTAATATAATCCATCAGAAGTGTTTGTCTCAGCATTAAGCAATGTCTCCACCTCAAAGCAAGAGCTGCAGTGAAATATCACCTCATTTCCTCAAGCGTAGACGTTTGCCATGGTGCAAGGATGGCCTCTGAAGTTGCTGGACTTCATTAATTCAGAAATTGGTTGACCTGCGTCTCAAGATGCTGTGAACGTCTCCCAAAGGCCTTTTTCAGAATCTGCAGGTCTGGAAAGACCTTCAGTCGGATTTACATCAGACTCTTGTCATGCATGTAAGATGCAGTGCAGATAATTGGCATTACAGTGTAGATATATTGTGGATTAGCATTAGATTGGGTTCGTTGTGACTGTACAATGTCTTATGTGCCAGACTTGTAGCGGTTCAGTCTGTCGCTTCAGGCACACCTGGCCTGCTTCGGCCTGTTATGCGTGGCATCCTGGGAATGAGCTCTGGGGGCCTGGTGTGCTTATTGGCTCGTTCTCTTGGTCTGAAAGATGGGGACAGACGGTTAGGCCAGTTAATTGTTAGCGTTTCCCATCACTGATGGTATGTTTTTGCTGGAAGGAGAGTCAAATGAGCTTAAACGCGTTATTTCCTTGGCGCAGCTCTGCAGGCTAAAGCTGTGAAGCAATTCCTCCTGGGAAATGCTCGGAGTGGGAAAAGTGTTCCAGCACAAGTACTTTTTTCGTCATCAGAAGATCCAGCAGGAGTCTGGACCGTGTGGCTGGAATGAGGCTGATTTGCTTAAAAGATGAAGTGAAATATAGTCTAGTGATGAAAATGTACATGCTATTGAGTTAAATGTTCTCTCAGGGCTTTGGGTGGAGGGTGCGGAGGTGCAGGAGATGGCGTTTATTCATGAAGATATATGGACTATCACAAGGATTGTCAGTTCTCATTTGTTTATTTCATGGTAAGCACCCTATCGTGGGGCGAAATAACTCCCTATCCTTGAGTGTATCCTGTTTGCGTCAGGTTATATTATTAATGCGCTGAGCTAAATGCAGAAGGATAGGCCTCGAGGACAGAGCTCCCTTCTTCCTCAGTAGGACTATGTGGCAAGAGTATAACAGATTATATGATATATCGGTTGGCTGATATATTGTCTGATATAAAGGGAAATAATGACATTTTTGTTATCGACCCCATATTAAAAATGATTTAAACTGATTATTTTGTGTCCTATTATTCAGCTTATAAAGTCAGTTTTCTTTTTTGTAGACCCCATACTGAGCAGTACATTGTTCAGCAGTGTATTCATTTATTATGTACAATAATTGGTCTAAACCTCTCTCAATTATGATCCTGCAGATTATGCCCATTATATACTCAAAAACATTTTGTGATGTAATTTGCCATGATGTCATTGTAATTTCAGACACAAAATGTGCTATATATGGTACAAAATGTTTTGCATACTTAGCCAAATTAACATAAAATTTTATAATTTTAAAATTAGTTTTATGTGATTTAACAATTTATGTCTTCTGCAATCCTTCATGGTGTTTTTTTTTTTTTTATAATTGTTCAGCCTCTTCTTGTACAGATGAAAAGGAACCATCTGGTTAAATCCGGCACACTTGTGTCATGAAATAAAAATGTTGATTATGTATCGTCCTTGTTGAGTAAATGCATAATTAATACAATTACTGCCTACAACCAGAGGTATGTAGAGTGCCCTTAACCTGTAAATGTTTTGTTCTTTCAGTAGAATAATGGTGGCAGTAAACGTTGAAGTACATCTCCTAAACAATACAAATGAGATCCAGTGGAACTTCTCAGTAGGGCTGTCGAAGTCCAGAACAAGTCCAGTGGCTTAAGTCCAAATCAAAAGTCAAATTTACATTAAATTTTAAAGTCAAAACTAATACAAATTTGTTTGTATTTTACATACACAGTATATATATTAAATGTAACTTTTATGCAGTAAATTACTTGGGCCAATAGAAAATACCATCCTTCAGTGGGTGAGACATTCAAGCTTTCCTGGCACGTCTTTGTGACAGTTTTACTTTCACTTTCTTCTCTCATTTTTGGGAAGTTTAGGCTACCTCTTCTTCAAACAGAAATATTTACACACTCGTTTACACACGTCTTTTTTTTCTTATTTATTGACCAGTGAAGAGAGCTTGTCAGTGAAGAAGTAACACTGCAGTGATGGCACGAATGCTAATAGGCTAGGTTGCTAAGCAGCATCTCACCCTGTATAGTAAAAAAGTTCACAAATAATGATCAGAATATCAGAAACGACAGAAAATGCACAAATACCATTTTTAGACATTTTTATTTTTTGTTTTAACTCAAAATAGAACAAAACCTCATTTTTTACAGTTTTTATGTAAATATTTGACTTTTTCTCAAAATTGGTACTTCAGACCACATGAATGGTTTTCAGTTTTAGCCATTTTTTTCTTTTTTTATTAAGGAATAACTGCATGAGGAGGTTAAGATGAGCTGGTAATGAACAAAAAATAGCAAAAATATTTAGAAATATGGACAGTGTCTCCCTGTAGACGTTAGGTTGACATCACCCAAACCTGTCAGTCAAATTACATTCTACCTGACAAATCAAACACACACAGATGATGATTTGGTAAATTAGTAAATTGTCAGTCTTAACTGGTCTCAGTTGAGGTTACACATGAAATTTGGCGAAACCAACGATCGCATCCAAGTCCAGGATACTAGAAAAAGCATCTCAGGTCTCAAAGCATTGCTCCTTAACGTCCAGCATCTTTTAACATAGCAGTTGATGTCTGCAAAGCTCTATTCTTCTCTTTTTGGATTAAGTAACCAAAGCCAAGGCAGTACAGATACTCTCATCAGTGCATATATTAGATTAGAAGTCATTGTCATTTGTCAAGTACAAAACCATCAACTTTTGTCTTTAATAAAATTGTGTTAATAAAAGTATTTTGCACATCTCTGGTCATTCTAAAGATGTAACGCTAATACAGTGAGTACAGTGGATCCCCCCTATATCAGTGTCTGGCCTGAGTGAAACTGGACACCCGAGTGGAGCCTGTGGTCCGGCTTTGGCCTCCGCGTGGTTTGGATAACCTGACACTTTGAGATGGATTTCCCAGCCACCCCGGCTGTGATGTAATGTGATCTGACTGTGTAACCATTGGGGATTGAGCCAGGTCTGCACCCAGTCTTCACAGGTGGAACTTCTGTCAGATCGGCTCGTAGTAGATTTACGGATCTTCTGACTTTCAGACTGAAGCTCTTTCCAGTTCAGTCTCAGGCTAATGCCTAATCCTAACCTTCACACTGGCTCTAATCCTAACCCTGTTATTAATCTCAGGCAACAGCCTAATCCTAACACTTACCATGGCCCTAATTGTAACCCTAACCTTAATCTCAACCCACAACCTAATTCTTACTCTGGCCGTAATCCCAACCCTGTTTTTAATCTCAGTCCAAAGTCTAATCCTAACCTTCACCCTGGCCCTAATCCTGACCCTATTCTTAATCTCTGGCCAAAGAGTAATCCTTCACACTCACCCTAATCCTAAACCTAATTTTAATCTCATACCAAAACCTAATTCTAATGTTCAGCCTGGCTCTAATCTTAGCCATATTCTTAATCTCAGCCTAAAATATGTTCCTTACTCCTGCCCTAATGTTAATTACAACTTTAATCTGAACCCAAAACGTAATCATAATCCTCTCCCTGGTCCTAATCCTAATCATAACCTTAACCCATAACCTCAACTCAAACTTTAATCCAGGTCCTAATCTTAATCTCAGTTTGTAAATTGACTGTAGTAAATAAGTGAGATTATCTGTATTAACCCTGTTACCTGATCCTAATCCTAATCTTAGTCCTAGTCCAAAAAAAATTCAGCAGATTTATCAGCAAACGTTATCCTGAAACATGTGCTGAGCATCTACGGAATATTTTCACTGAGATGTTTCATCCAGAAGAGGCACTAAAGTGAAAGTGTGAAGTGTAAAGTAGTGATGTGCTGTGTAAAAGTGAGCAGTATAACGTCTTTATTGTGGAGCCGGTAATGACTGAGTTTGATTCATTACTGCAGGAGCACCAGCGTGTCTGGGTCACTGAGCGTGATATTTTTAATGGTCTGCATTATCTTAATGGGCAGACGCTTTTCCTGATGTTTTGCTCAATTAGAAAGCAGTTAGGACACAACTAACAATGCGCCGCTTCTAACTCAAATATCAATTAGACGAATGCGGAGAAGACGGCGACGGTGACGCTGGTCCACTCGGCCTGACGCGGTCGACTCCATCCTCAAGGTCAAAGACAGCCGAGTGAGCACTGAGGGGGAAGCGTTGCTCCACTTGACTCAGCTGTGTTACCGTCATGTTGATACATAACCATTAGCCTGGTTCAGTTCCCAGACTGTCCGTTTACTACATGAATGTCTCTATTGTCCAGTTGAGGGCCAGATGGGAAATAAATGCTGTCCAACACGTCGACTCTCCATATTTATTTTCTCCCTGTTCAAGCTTTGTGGCAGAGCTGCGCTGTTGGGATGCTGCTGTGGCCGATAGCCAGGAGAGCGTGGACACAATACCGGGTCCACAAAACACCCAAATTAAACTGTTTATCAGAACAAGAGCCAGTCTGAAGTTTGACACCAGTCTGTTAATCACAGACATTATAATCCTCTGAAATATGACATGGTTTAAACTCAGACAAAAGTATTGGCATACCTGCATATTCATTGTTTCTTCTGAAATAAAGAGTATAAAAATTATTATTAATAATTTTTTATTTATTATAAAATTTATAGTACAATGCAAAACAGTAATACAATTATTATTATTATTATTATTATTATTATTATTATTATTATTTATTATTAAATTTATACTACAAAGTAAAACAGTAATACAATTATTATTATCATTATTATTATTATTATTAGTAGTAGTAGTAGTAGTTTTAGTAGTGTTGTTATTGTTGTTATTATTATTATTATTATTATTATTGTTCATGTTCATTTATTATTTGCACAGGCCACATTTTGCATTTTATTTTTATTCCAAAATGTTAAATTTAGTAAATAAAAGTGTTTTAAATGGCCTTTTAATAAATAAATAAATACAGCAAACCGAGGACATGTTCTCTTTAAGACGCGGTCGGTTCTAGCTGAAGGATAAGGAAGCTCTAGGTAAGGACATGATGATACGTGGATGCTGAGCTGATTTCTCAGAAGTGGCGGTGGCGCTGCTTTATTATTTTAGGTGATCTAACCAGCATGGCAAAACTCATTACCGAGATGTGAGCTGATCTGAATGTCTTCCTAGTGGGAAGCCCCTTCGGCATCGTTTCGGAGACAACTGGGGGAAATTGCATTACGGCTCATCTCCCGTTTTGCCCCGGCTGTCTGATGGGATCAGCTACACCGCTGGGCCCAAACGGATCAACAGGAGGAAGCGAGGGAGGGCACAAAGAAAACGAAGGCCATTCGCCTCATGAGCGCAAGGCGGGATTACCCTGCGAGAATTTCAATTGTGGACCCGTAGGGTGTAACGGAGCTGACTGACTGACCTACAGTGTGTGCTTTATGCAGGAGGCCTGAGTGATACAGAAGGGAGGGGGGTCACACAGTGATGGTTTATGATGTATAAACTGCCGGCTGTGAAAATCACGCCTGGGATGTAATGATACAGTTCAGATTTCAGTCCAAAGTGACGTGATTCTGGATATCAGATCAATACTCTGACTACCAGTCACAAATGAGTTTAATCAGACACATTTATACACTCAGTTACCACAAATTCAGTAAAATACTGTTAAATACTAACAAAATACTGTCAAATACCAACAAAGTACAGTAAAATACTGTCAGATACTAACAAAATACTGTCAAATACCAACAAAGTACAGTAAAATACTGTCAAATACAATCAAATACCAAATACAGTGAAATACAGTCAAATACCCACAAAATACTGTCAAATACCAACAAAGTACAGCAAAATACTGTCAAATACCAACAAAATACTGCCAAATACACACAAAATACCGTCAAATACCAACAAAATACTGTCAAATACCAACAAAGTACAGTAAAATACTGTCAAATACTAACTAAAATACTGTCAAATACAATCAAATACCAAATACAGTGAAATACAGTGAAATACCCACAAAATACTGTCAAATACCAACAAAGTACAGTAAAATACTGTCAAATACCAACAAAATACTGCCAAATACCCACAAAATACCGTCAAATACCAACAAAATACTGCCAAATACCCACAAAATACTGTCAAATGCCAACAAAATACTGCCAAATACACAAAATACTGTCAAATGCCAACAAAATACAGTGAAATACAAACAAATACCAACAAAGTACAGTAAAATACTGTAAAATACCCACAAAATACTGTCAAATACCAACAAAATACTGTCAAATGCCAACAAAATAGTGAAATACAATCAAATAACAACAAAATACAATAAAATGCAATCAAATACCAACAGAATACAGTGAAATACTGCCAAATTCCCACAAAATACTGTCAAATACCAACAAAATACTGTCAAATGCCAACAAAATACAGAGAAATACAATCAAATACCAATAAAATACTGTAAATACCCACAAAATACTGTCAAATGCCAACAAAATACTGCCAAATATCCACAAAGTACTGTCAAATAAAAACAAAATACTGTCAAATGCCAACAAAATACTGCCAAATATCCACAAAGTACTGTCAAATAAAAACAAAATACTGTCAAATGCCAACAAAGTACAGTAAAATACTGTCAAATACCCACAAAATACTGTCAAATACCCACAAAATACTGTCAAATACCCACAAAATACTGTCAAATTCCCACAAAATACTGTAAAATATCAACAAAATACTGTCAAATATCAACAACATACAGTAAAATACTGTCAAATACCAGCAATATACTCAAACACCAGCAAAACACAGTATAACACAGTAAAACACAATAAAATACAGTTAAATAACATAAACTACGTCATCAGAGGAGTGCCTCTTATTTTTAAAGTTTTAAATGTCAGATGATTGAATGTTAAATGTGAGTTTTGAGCTTCGCTGCTTTAGATACTTGATGCCGCTGTAATTACCGCACTGATACAAAAGAGTCCTGTTCAGTCTGTAGATCATAAGACATGAACCTTCACAGCAAAAGGATCCAAACGGGTCCAGTACCAGCTGGTATTGGTTGGTGGTCAGTCTGTTAGTGTTTATTGACTTTGTTAATAATTACAGAATAAAACTTTTTAACTGTAGAACAGTAGACAAGTCACACACACACACACACACACACACACACACCGCTGGTGTTCATGTTTTACTGCTGTGGTACTAAAGTCCTACATGCTATTCCACCCATCTGTTGTTCCCCATCATGATGCTCCAGCCGGAGCATGTTTCAGCTCCACTGTGTGAGGGGCAGCGAGGCATGTGTCAGGCCATGCTAATCCCCGTCTGTGCTGAAAGAATGGCCTCTCCATGTCCACTCTTCAGCGCTGTATGACTTCCCAAGCTTTCACAGGGGTTCCTCTTTCACCAGGACGAAAAAAAAACAGCCACAAACCCGGCGGAGATCCCACACTTTGGCTGAGTTTCCCAACTCAAGCCTGATCTTCCATTGGACAGTCCCAAGGCCAGACATTAAGCCATGTGGGAAACCAGCGCAGTGTTTCCACCGAGCAAGAACCTGACTTCTCTTGAGAGGTTTCAGTATTTTCGGAACCTCGGTTTTCATCATTAATCTGTTCTAAAGTGCCTGATCATAACCAGAAAGATAACAGAAGCAATATGTTCTATAAGAAATAATGTAAATCCAATTAATCTGTTCCAGACACTCCAAAATATGAATAAAAACACATTTTATATATAAAAACTATAGTTTTACACACAGAACACAATGAGAAATAAACACAAAAGACTAATGAAATGGATAAATGAACATTTAACATCACTCTTACAGGTTTACGCTCTGTTTTAGAGAGTGCTGGTGTGGTCCAGCCTCAGTCTTTGTTTTGTACACCTGTTCTCAGGGTTCTAGTTTGTTTTACTTTGTTTTGTACACCTGTTCTCAGGGTTCTCGGTTGCTGTTTGTTTGGACATCTGTTTTCAGGTGGTAGCGCTGCAAGCCGTCGCTTTAGTGTGACATGTTTTAGTTTGTTTTTAGCGTTATCAATGAGAAACAACAAGAAACAAACCCAGAATGAAGGACGAATGTGTGGGTGGATGCTTTTGTTTTTCACAAAATTAGTGGCGAATAACGTTGGCACACTGCTGAAAACCGGGCGAATGAACGATAACTGGGACAACATTTCCCCCAAAAAAGTTGACAATAACCAGGGCAAACCGTACCGAGGTTCCACTGTAAAATGTAAACCCACTGTTGGATCTTCGAGTTCAGAACTTTTTCATTGCTGTGGTATCAAAGCCATCCCACCATTTAGAAATGCCAGACCTTAATGAAGAATCGAGCAGAATCGATGGTCCAAAATGGTTAGAATATTACATATTTATTAAACAGGTCTGAAATCTGATCCTAATTGTCATATAAACAGGATTTGCTACCATATAAGCTATGGGGGGCACTGGGTCATGGATGGAAAGTGACCCCTGCCTTCTCCAACCATCCAAAACTCCTCACAACCCAAAACACCACCCCTCATGACCCCTCCCAACACTTATAACATCAGTAAACATTACATTCTCAGGATTATACCATCTTTAGATGGCAGGAATGTTTGTTTATTTGAGCTTGAGCTGCTGAGTCACAGACTGGTCACTGTAGGCTTGTGCTGGAATAGTTACAATTAACAAAATATGACAAATCATCACAGTTATTTCATTAGCTAAGCAGTCGTGATTGTGACAGTCCTATTATGCAAATGTTTGTAGTTCCTAATCAAATCACTTGTCCGGTTCTAGACGTCACACCACGTAAACAAAGTCGAGTAGATCGTTCACGTCACCTTCATTCCGAAGCTCAGTCTGGAAGCTTTTAGTTTTATGTTGATAGACCAAGTAAAAACTGAGATATGATCATTTAAACTTGATGTAAACAATCATAGTCTGAAAAAGACGTGAGGCGGGCGACATGCCTGCTGATGCAGCTGTAACACAACACTAGTTGCGTTTTAATTGCAGTTTTGCGCAAAACTTTATTGATATTCTGTTTTGTTGTAAAAACAATTTGACAAAACAAGTTTCACAGCTGTGGTGTTTCCATTAAATGTGAAATACTTTTATAAAATCACGTGTGAATATGTTTGTTCTCGCGATAAGTCATTACAAACATGGCGGCAGTGGATGTAAACACATACTTCAGCTTTATACATACTGCTACCACGGCACTAGTGCTCATCATCAGCCATCAGAGGAGACGGAGACTTATCGAGGCTTTGGAGAGACAAGCCCCTTATACTTGGGAGCGGCTACGTATGCGGCGTTTTTGGGAAACTGTAGTCGATGGTTTTACAGAAGAGCTGTGGATTCAACATTTTAGAATGACACACTCAGCTTTTAATGAACTTTGTGATGCTGTGAGATCTCTAGTGGAGCAGCTGCACATTGTCCAAGGATTCTCCTCGTTATTCCAAATATGCCGCGTCATCTTCATCCTCGCACTTTCTGTTGTCTTCTTCTTCGTCGTCTTTTTCGCCAATAGAAACGTCCGGTTGTTGATCACGTGACTCCCTTAATGCGTAAAAAGTTAGTTTGAGTGTTTACATTACACTTTTGTGATATAAAACAATTTGGATACTACTGAAAAACCACGTAATCTTAGCGCAAAAGACTTTTATCGATAAACGTGTTTTTTCGAAATTGTCGTGTTTCCATTAAACACATTTTTATTCGCAATTCTAATTTGTGATATTTCATGGTCAATGGAAACGCGACTACTTGCTCTAAGTGAGAAAAAACTGCTTTTTTGTTGCATGGAGTTGTATAAACCTTCATTTTATCTCCATTTTTAGCATTAGGTGTTCACATTTGTACCTTTTACATCCACACCACATCAATCACTTGTGGTGCAACAACACTAATGGTTCTGAATTTGATCCAGTTTATTACTTGTGGTGGCCGTGAAGCTGCCGGTTTGCTTTCAGACAAGAAAATGTTGCATTTTTTAGTTCTAGTGAATGTTTTTTAGCTTTACATACCTCTACCAATTGGTAGAGATAGCACAATCACGTTGTATTTAGTTCAACACCTTCTTCAGTAAGATTTATGGCTTAAATGTGCTTTACCAAACGGTTGAGCAGGATGTTAAAGGTTTAAAATGCTTCCCTGATCACGTTTGTAGTAAAAGTTGTTTATAAAATCTTGTGTTTACTTTTGCGTCCAGTATGTTAAAGTGTAAAATAATGTTCAGCTCATTAGATGAACACTGGCATGGTGAGCGTGTATAATCTGAAGTGTGTCTGGTTCTGTATGAGCGTTTCTTTGGTGATAAATAAACAGGTAAAGACAGTAAAGGTGTGGCCCCACTCTGACGGCCTCCATAGCAGCCCATCAGAAGATGTTTGTGAAGCTCTTCTGATTAGTACACGTCCAGAAAACAACCACAAACTGCATTTTTATTGATTTGAAGGCCGATCTCCTGTGATCAGCGACACACACTGATGTGCATTTCCTCTGTCCTTTGAAATCGTTCATATCATCTCTTTATTTTTGAGCTGACAGGACCCGACACATCTGTCAGCCGAAGCTCTCGCAGTTGCTTTATGAAGGAAAAACACATTTTTTACATCTCCTTTATAAAAAGTTTGATCTCAAAAGGCTTGCGCTGTTAAAAATGATTAAATAAAAGCATTTCCAAATATTTAAGCTATTAGATATATTTATAGGTGCGGATACTCTGTCCAAAAGTTTGTGGACGCTCCTTTTAATGAATGCATTCAGCTACTTTAAGTTAAGATGTACTGGCACTAGAATAGGACTGAACATGAGCCTATTGGCATCTTGTCTAATGCCAGGTGAGATAGAGGGGTATGAAGCCCCCCAGCATTGTGGAACTGTGTTCTCTACTCCATCCAGTACTTTTGGGATGAGTTGGGGGTGATCATCCAATATCCTGACCACTCTTGTGGCTAGATGCAATCAGATCCTCACAGCAACGCTCGTAAATCTAATTCCTTGGACAATAGAGACTCCAGAATACATTCTGCCATAAAGACTCAGGAAAAGGATGTTAGCAGAGAGATTAAAGATTGGGGTTTTTGGCGTAGGCTTCGTCCCCAGCCCAGGTCTGCAGGATTTGGTCTAAAGTAGATACTGCCTGATAAATTGACAGCAAAGGCGGAGCCAACCCCCTGAGTTACAGGACCTGAACCAACCTGGTTGATGCATCAGTGCCTGCTGTCTATAGAGCAGAAACAAGATGCTTCCTGTTAAAGTTGAGTAGTAACCTGTGATTGGCCAGGAAGCCCAATGAATGAGTCACGTAGTACTGGCGAACGTAAACACTGATGAGTGCCAAACCATCCATCCATCTATTATCCCACCTGCTTAATCCTTATCAGGGTCGCGGTTAGTCCCCTACCCCCTCACTGGGCACAGGGCAGGGCATTACACTATCTCAACTAAGCCCAGGACAGGCTAGGACAGTCTGAGATACCCTACCCTGCGCCCAGTGAGCGATACAAGACTAACCAAGACCCTGATTAGGATTAAGAGGATAAAGTTTCTTATAGCTGACATTGCTGTTTTTAATAAAGGCAGGTCTCTGTTCTACAACTGCCACATCTTCGGTTCTTTCTGCACATGTACAAGTCTGACAGAGAACCGAAAGAGTGAAAAACGAACCATCAGCATTAAAAACGCACCCGTTTTGTGCTCACGCGCAAGAAGATATCAGTGTATTTGAGTATCATGGCAGTATGTTGTGGACACTCATACCACACACTAACACACCACCGCCACATCAGTGTCAGTACACGGAGAAACAGATGGACTGTGACAGTATGTGTACCTAATGAAGTGGACGCTGCAGATCTATATTTAGAAGCTTTAAGCCTCGCTGGAGTCTGTCGAGCTCTTCAGCAGCCACTTCTACATTTCCGAGATGTTTGGAGAAGAATGGAGCGGAGACGAGGTCAAAGGTCACACATGACTTCACACTCCAGCTCACACCAGCCGAGTTCAGGAGGTGTCTGAAGACTGACGTGCGGACGTGACATTCGGTGTGTGTGTGTGTGTGTGTGTGTGTGTGTGTCTTCACGTTCCCACTTACCCACACTGGCTCTTATCTCCTCCCATCCATCAAGGCTTTGTTAAAGAGATGGCACTAGCAAATGGCAGCCGTGATGGATTACTCACTCATTTGGCAGCTCGTGTGTGTGTGTGTGTGTGTGTGTGTGTGTGTGTGTGTGTGTGTGTGTGTGTGTGAGATAGGGGGATGGTGGTGTTTCTTGGTTCTTTTGTGTCACCTGTAGCAGTATTTGCATTCCTTAGTCTTTTTTTGCCACCAGTTTCACTCTTAGCTGTAACCGTCGTTTTCTGCAGCTCTAATGGATGCAGGTCATCATCACAGCTGCTGATTCACTGCCATAGAAACAAATAACAGTGGAACCTCGGTTTTGGTCATTAATCTGTTCTAAAGTGTCTGATGATAAACAAATGATAACTGAAGCAGAATTTCTAATAAGAAACAATGTAAATACAATTAATCTGTTCCAGACGCTCCAAAATATGAACAAAAATACATTTTATATATAATAACTACAGTTTTACACACAGAACACAATGAGAAATAAACACTAAAGACTAATGAAATGGATAAATGAACATTTAACATCACTCTTACAGGTTTACGCTCTGTTTTAGAGAGTGCTGGTGTGGTCCAGCCTTTGTTTTGTACACCCATTCTTGTGGTTCTCGACTGCTATTTGTTTTTGCACCCGTTTTCAGGAGGTAATGCTGCGCACCGTCGCTTTAGTGTGACGTGTTTTAGCTTGTTTTAAGTGTTATCAATGAAAAACAAAACCAGAAGGAATGATGAATGTGTGGGTGAATTCTTTGTTATTTGTGAAATTAATGGTGAGTCATGTGAGCTCACCGATGAAAACCAGGCATAATTCAGAAACGGCAGAAAATACCCAATTAAAATGTCTTCAAACCTCGTTTTTAATCTTTTTTGTCCATTTTTAACTTTTAATTTTAAAAATAGAACATGCAACAGCTTTTGTTAGTACCAATTTGACCATTATTACATCATTATGACTAGCATCATAGGCTAGGCAGAGGAAAGGAGAGAGATTTGCAAATGTACATATTTTATTTTGATTTCTTTGCCATTGTGTTGTCATAAGAGTCAAATATGATCCATCACCATATTTAACAGCTGAGAAGTCCTCAGTGATCTTTTCTCAACTTGAAACCTTTTAGTACTACTTTCTGCATGTTTCTTAGGTTCCTGTTGAAAAATGAATGTGTACACCTATGCAGTATCTTCATCAGTAATAATAATATATAATAATTATATAGTAATAATAATAATAATAATGATAATAATAATAATATAATAATAATGATATAATAATAATTATTATAAAATGATATATAATAATAATATAATAATTATAATAATAATATATAATAATTATATAGTAATAATAATAATAATATAATAATTATAATAATAATATATAATAATTATATAGTAATAATAATAATAATAATAAAATAATTAGAATAATATATAATAATTATATAGTAATAATAATAATAGTAATAATAATAATAATATAATAATAATAATGATATAATAATAATTATTATAAAAATGATATATAATAATTATATAATAATAATAATAATTATTATTATTATTTTTATTATTATTATTATTATTATTATTATTATTATTATATAGTAATAGTAATAATAATAATAGCTCTATGTTAGTTCTGTAATGAAAACGAGTGGTATTCACTGATTAAATACAGTTGTTCTACTCTGTTAAAGAGAAAAATCTCAGATATTCACAATGAATGACAGATTGTTTGGGGTTTAAAACTGAGTTAAGCTGCTTTGTTTTAGTGGTTTAGTGAAGGCGGGTCAGTCTTAAACCTTAGGGGAGTTTACAGAACATTAAGACGACACAAGGGTTAATGGTGGTGTGGTGGCTGATGTGTCTTTAGTTTTATTAAGTCAGGCTTACTTACTGGGGTTTTGTTCAGTAAAAACATCCCCCGGGTTGCCAGGTATTCGGCGCTGATGGAGGGACTGTTCAGATGGCTGGGAATAGAGACTGTATGTGTGAGGAAGCAGCAGCTCTGAGAGGGAAATTCTCTCCTCTGCGCTTTAACTTCATGTTTATTTATGGACTCCTGTTGGGTTTTGTTGTTAATTCTCTTTTTTGGGTTCCGCGCTTAGGAGAACACGGCTTTAAAGAGGGGTTTGGAAGGCAGGTACTTTGATTTGCTCTGCGGTGATGGAGCGCGGCGTATGGACTCTGACATGCGCTAATGAGACTAGCTCGTGTATTTCACATCCTCCAGCCCTCCCATCAGCCGTTGTTTTTATTCTCTCTTCAAACTGTGTGGATGGTGAGCTCACCGCTCGGGTCAGCCAATAGGAACAAAGCTCAGTTATTCCCTAAAAACCTTTAATGTTTATAGTGTTTCCATTTAGTTTTGGCCACTTTATTCTGAGTCTGAATGATATTTTATCCATCCATCCATCATCCATTCACATACGTATCTATCTATATCTATCCATCCATCCATCTACATATCTATCTATCTATCCATTTATCTATCTATCTATCTATCTATCTATCTATCTATCTATCTATCTATCTATCTATCTATCCATCCATCCATCCATCCATTCATTGATTCACATTATCTATCTATATCCATCCATCCATCCATCCACATATCTATCTATCTATCTATCTATCTATCTATCTATCTATCTATCCATCCATTCATTGATTCACATTATCTATCTATATCCATCCATCCATCCATCCACATATCTATCTATCTATCTATCTATCTATCTATCTATCTATCTATCTATCTATCTATCTATCTATCCATCCATCCATCCATCCATCCATCCATCCATTGATTCACATTATCTATCCATCCATCCATCCATCCACCTATATTCATTCATGTGTCCATCCATCATCTCTATCCGTCTGTCTGTCTGTATGTTAATCCATCCATTCATGTATTTATCTGTCCGTCCGTCTGTTTACGTTGTCAGAAGAGTGTATCTGTGTTTATTGTTTATTTGTTGCTGTAAGTTTAAAACTTGTGTCTGAATCTCTGAGACCAGCGTCTTTCCTTTCAGTCAGTAATGAATGTGATTCTCAGTGTTTCTCTTCTGTTAGCCGTCAGTGAGGTCAGAGGTCGCTGTGTGGCCGTTCTTGTGTCTGTGCTGCTGACCGCACAGTGCTGTTGAGCGGACAACGTTGCTAACAGAATACTAACAGACTTCTATTGAACGGGCACCTTCAGTCGGGCCGCCGGCCAGGACAACGCTACTGCTTCTGCCAGACAACAGCTTCTCTGTGAACAAGTTTCATTATTTTAGTGTAAAAAATGAACAGAAGAGCCAGAGACTGTCAGAGAGCTGCGGTCAACAAGTGGTCAACCCACAATGCTCATCAGTACACTCGCTGTGCTAAAATAGCACATTATTCTGCAGATATTCTCACTGTATTATATTTCCCCTGATCTTAGGCTTCACCATCACCTCACTGCTCACTGCTCCGCTCTGGACTTTTGACAATAGCGTTAAAATTGGCATTCTTAACTAACTGAGAAAACACAAGTAATTAGTGATGAATTTTCAATAACTAACATTAAACAGTTGCCCTGCACTCACAAGGTTAATAAACAAAAAAATTCATATTTACAGGCACATCTACAGACAGTCTTATCAGTGTAGCTACTGAGAACAATGTTAGAGCTCCCCCTAGTGTCAGTATCACCACTCTACAGACAGTCTTATCAGTGTAGCTGCTGT
>BRDA01054023.1:0-34347 GCA_036984385.1 Crenuchus spilurus | reverse complement strand
ACCTCAATAAACACTATTAATCACTAGAATAGGAGATATTAGTCCATAAACAACCTCAATAAAGACTATAATCACTAGAATAGGAGATATTAGTCCATAAAACCACTGAAATAAGCTTTCTAATCACAAGAATAGAAAAACTGGGAGAAAAACAGTATTTTTAATGGTTTTGTAGACCATTTTGGTAAAGTTCATTGGTGTGGTACTGGGTCTGTATCTGCCTGAGCCTGATGGCTGTGGGGTCCTGCGGCTAAGCAGTGGAAGCTAATGTAATTTGCTATTGTTTAACCTTGTGCTGCCAGGTCTCTTGTTTTAATGGAGTCTCAGATTAGTTTCCCTCACACATGTAATTGGATAAGTGATGAAACATATTACCGTTATTGTAATACTAAACGTCAGGACGTTATTTTTTTAGTGCTGGTGTTGAATTAGCTCTCAGATGTAATTTCCAAACTGTCATGTGATGTGAAAGGTGTGCCCGAGGTGTGTTATGTTAAGGATATTCAGGCATTTGTGGTATTGAAGCTTTAAGTGAATGCTTGTGACTCTTGTGGAACACTGGAAATCAACTAAGACTCACTACAAAGTGAACATTTATGACTGAGGATATTTGAACACAATACAATGCAAGCTAATGACGCTACCTAGCTAGCTTATGTTACCTTAGCAATTGTTCCAAGTATAGGAAATATATGAGCACAGTAATAAATTATTTGACACTGTCACAAGAAATCTGTCTTAAAGATGGTTTACCCACATCTACCTGCAGCTTATTCACAGCCCACATCTACCTGTTCATTGCCCACATTGGGCCACCCACTCACCCACAGCCTATGTGAACCATGTACTACATCCACCTGTCTACATCCACCCGCTCACCCATACGTGGCCCACAACCCACCTATCTGCCACCCAATTGCACATCCACACACCTGCCTCTACAGCCCACTTGAAACCACCCATCCACCAGCAATCCATACAAAGCTGCCCGCCCACATTCCCATGTGGACCCACCTGTCTACATTCCCACCTGGATTGGCACACCCACATATATTTTTATGAGCACGTGAGCCTAATTTTAAGCCCTTAAAGCATTCAAGTCTAAGTCCATGGCATGAACCTGCAGGTTTAAATGACATCCCATAATACTCAGGTTCATTAATGTGCTCTGATTAATTCTCTCTGCTAAACTGTGTAATTCTCAGCCAAAGCACCAAACAGCAGAGCTGACAAATCTAATGGCTGAATGTGATGGAGTCTGAGATGGAATCTGTTGGATCTGTCCAAACAAAGACTGAACAGCAAAGAAACAGATGGTCCAGCTCCTCCACTCTCGCTTCAGGACGGCGGGGGGCCGGGGGTCAGCTGGTCATCCTGAAAAACCAAGGTGACGGGCTTTTATTCTTTCGTCACACAACCCGCTGAACAGATTGAGCCGTGCCGGTGTGTGAGAGCACGTCCAAAAATAATTCACTTTTTTCTTTACTTATCTACTCTGAGAAAAAGAGAATCTGTTTCAGAGAGAGAACAGGAGACATATAGAGAGAGAGGAAGTGAGAGAAAGAGGCATATATATATATTAGGGGTGTGTATCTGTCCAATAAATGATGATCCGATATGTATCTCGATTCATGTGGTACGATACGATTCAGAAACGATATATTTTAAATTGGACCGATTCGATTCGATTTGATTCGATTGAGGAGGATTTTGATACGATTTGGTTTCAGTATAATAAGGTAGGAAATAATACAAGTTACCGGTACTTGTTTAAAATAGATCATTTACATTATGATTCAACATAAGTTATTACTAAAAATGTGTTTTTGCTATCAGACAGATTAATGAAACACTAGAGAACTAGTAAAGTTGTATTTGACATGTGAAGTCAGAAACAGTAAAATACTGTTGCGTTGGGATGTGGTACCAGGGCTCCAATGTTTTAAACAAGTCCCCAAAGCCCTCATTCTCCACCACGCAGTCTGGTCTTAAGTCTTTGACAATGAACCAGGCTATTGAAGCCGTTATTACTTTGGCTCTACCTGAGCTGTGGTCGAGTTTTGGCTGAAGAAGTCCTGTTTTTCTGTGTTTGTCCTGCCGTGTCTTTGGGCTAACGGTGCTAGTGTCCTCATCACCACTTTCCTCAAATCTCACCAAATGTTCTCCGTTCTTCATTTAAAGACCAAACTTCTTCTAAACTTTAGATTTTAAGCTCGGCGGAGCGTCGTACAGTATATATGTGCGTCTTTCAAACGTGACTGTGACGAGTATCGTGCGGGAGGGAGAGTGAGAGAGAGAGAGTGCGAGAGAGAGAGAGGAGGGGGGCGAGGGAGGGAGGGAGAGAGAGAGAGAGAGAGTACAGCAGAAGCATATCAGTAAAACAAAACCGATTGACAGCTCTTGAATCGGGCCATCGGTCGGTTCACTTTACAAATAGACCAATTCAGGGGTCCATGTACTGATGCACTCACATCGTTTAAGTCAAAATTGGTCTTCCGATTCAAATCGGTGATTTTTTTACACCCCTAATATATATATATATATAGATGCTGGTCATAAAATTAGAATATCATGAACAAGTTGATTTATGTCAGTAATTCTTTTCAAAAAGTGAAACTTGTACATTATATTAATTCATTACACACAGACTGATATATTTCACATATTTATTTCTTTTAATTTTGATTATTCTAACTAAAACTAATGAAAATCCCAAATTCAGTATCTCAGAAACTTAGAATATGACTTAAGACCAAAACAAAAAGAGGATGTTTAGAAATGTTGGCCGACTGAAAAGTATGAAGATGAAAAGTATGAGCATGTACAGCTCTCAGTGTTTATTTGGGGCTCCTTTGGCCTGGATTACTGCAGCAGTGCAGCGTGGCATGGAGTCTGTGGCACTGCTCAGGTGTTATGAGAGCTCAGGTTGTTCTGATAGTGGCCTTTAGCTGCGTTCACCTTGGACCTCAGAAAACACAATGAACCAACACCAGCAGATGACATGGCACCTCAAACCATCACTGACTGTGGAAACTTTACACTGAACCTCAAGCAACATGGATTCTGTGCCTCTCCTCTCTTCCTCCAGACTCTGGGACCTTGATTTCCAAAAGAAATGCAAAGTTTACTTTCATCAGAGAACATATCTTTGGACCACTCAGCAGCAGTCCAGTTTTTGTCTTTAGCCCAGAGGAGATACTTCTGATGCTGTCTCTTGTTCAAGAGTGGCTTGACACAAGGAATTTCATTTCCCAACAGGACTTGGCACCTGCACATAGTGCCAACGCTACCAGTACCTGGTTTAAAGATACCTGGGTTTAGGAGAAACAGATCTGCGGTTCAAAAGTCAACTTTGTATTCAATTTGGGAGTCAAGCTCCTAGACCAGGGATGTCAAACATACGGTCCGTGTTCCATACCCAACCTGATGATCATTGTAACCTGGCCCACCAAGTGATTCTACAATGTTCTAAATGTTTTTGTGGATTGTGAACTGAATGGAAAAGATCCAGAACTATAAAAGGAAAAGAGCTACTCTCCATTATTCCACTAGCACAGTAGACTCAGGGACAAACCGCAGGAAAATAAGTGTGTGTGTCTTCACTAACAAGCTAAAAAATTACAATGTAGATGTCTCTCTTTCCAAAAAGATGACCCGAGAGTGTGGAGTTTGCAAGAAAATTGAATAATTGTTACTTCGTGACTGAGATAAGTGGAAAACCACAGTGTCTGATTTGTTCACAATCTACTGTAGTGATGAAAAAATATTATATTCAAAGTCATTATCAGGCTGACCATAGTGACAAACACAACGATTTCAAGGACAAATATGAAGGGATATATGAATTGCTGGCCAGGTTGAAGAGACAGTTTTTAGGCTTTAATTGTAGCTAAATGAACTGAAGCTTTACCTTCTTCATAATAAATGTTCTAAACATGAGAGGAGAGAAATTCACTGAGAAATTCAAATGATCATACATTAGTGTCTTGTGTCATAAATATCACAAATCTTTACATTTTATAAGTTAGTGGTGGTACATATAATACAAATATGTGTTGACAATTCACTTAAGATGAGTTCTTGATGCAGTTTTTTTGCAGTCTGTGATGATTTGAGGTGCTGGTGTTGGTCCTACTGTGTTTATCAAGTCCAAAGTCAAAATCTACCAGGAGATTGTAGAGCACTTCATGCTTCCATCTGCTGAAAAGCTTGCTGGAGATGCCCAGCCACTACCCACAGTGCCAAGAGTACTACTGACCATCATATTACTGTGCTTTATTGGCCAATTTGTGAGCTATACGTCATACTGATTATCATTGCCTGAAGAAATTCAGTGATTTACGTAACCAAAGCAACTGTCAGGTGGTTATTATGGCTTACCATGTCAAGATATGCACCCAAAATTGAAAGTATCAAAATATAATACAGTAGTCCCTCATTTATCGTGGGGGTTTTGTTACAGACCCCCCCCATGATAGTGGAATGATCCCCAATGTAGGGATCACTTTTTACAAAAATCTCACAAATACAGTATGTACACGACACCGTGCTGGATGTCGAACAGTCGAATGCCAAAGTGAAATGGAATACGAGGGATCTTACTGTACTACACATCTGTAGTAAATATGTATACACAGTACCACGCATTGAATTCCCATGAAAATTCCCAAAAAATTATTTTACATTAATATTTATTGAAATCACATGAAACAGTGAGTCCACAAAGTAGAGATGGACCACTGTACTACTCAAATTTCACAATAAATTATTTCAACACTATCAATACTTTATCATGTACCAACTGAACACTGTATTTAACAACTGAAGAGTTCAGTATCGATTACAATTTAAAAAGAACAAACATAAAAAATTTAAATATGTCTCTGTTCTAGCAAATAAACATTTGGTGTTAAAAATTTGGCATACTGGTATTGATTACAGTCATAGTTCAGTTAATATTGGTAACAGAATATTGGTATTGTGAAACCCTATAGCCACAGAGTTGCTATTGAGTTGTGAGAGTTGGTGTCAGAAGTGGGCAATAAGCTGTTGCTTTGATAGAAATAAATTTGAAAGAAAAATGTATGTCCGATCAACACTCTGTACACAAGCACATCTAATGAAACATTTTAACACTGGTTTGATGTTAATATCTGAGGAGAGAGAAAGAGAGAGAGAGAGAGAGAGAGAGAGAGAGACAGAGAGAGAGAGACAGAGAGATGGGATTCCTGCTGAGTAAACTGAGTAGACGTCTTTAGCTTCATGTGTGACTGAGAAAACCCAACAGCTGGTCTGAGCTTATACATATAACAGACCCGTATGAAGCCGGTCACTGTCATTTCTTTTAAAGAAGTAAAGCTGAACAGTCACAGAGGTGATGGAAAAGATTATATTGTGCTGATAAACGTAAATAGTGCTGCTGGAACCGAGTGAGAGGCACAAATAACGGAAATGCAGAAGTACAGGCAGCGGATTCCGGAGTAAATCTTCACACGAGACAAAACGCTGACAAGAACGTTCTTGTGGTTCAGCGCTTACAGAACGAGTCTAAAAATGGAAGAACCCGGGGAAACCGTGTTGAACAAAAAATGTCAAGACAAATCTCCTGAGATGGATTAACAGAGAGGGAGAGAGAGAGAGGGAGAGAGAGAGAGCACCACAGCTGAGTAGAGGAGTGTGACTCTGTAACGAGACACAAGAGACATAGCACTGCTTTTGATGAGAGAGGAGGAGAGAGAGAGAGAGGAGTGGAGGAGTGTGACTTACAAAACAGAAGAAACAGCACTGCTTTTAGAAGGGAAGAGAAGAGAAAACGGTGGATGACAGAGGGAGAGGGATGAAGATAAAGAGAGATATGTACAAAGAGAAAGATGAGGGGAGTTTGTAAGGCACAAGAGACATGATGCTTTTGATAGAGAGAGATGAACAAAGAGAGAGAGAGAAAGAGGAGTGGAGGAGAGTGACTCTGGCAAAACAGAAGGAACAGCACTTCTTTGAGAAGAGAAGAGAAGAGAAGAGAAGAGAAGAGAAGAGAAGAGAAGAGAAGAGAAAACAGAGTGGGTGATTGAGGTGGAACAAGACAGAGAAAGAGAGTGGCGGAGAGCAAGACAAAATGAGACTGAGACAGAGTGAGACAAACAGAGTGAGAGTGAGACAAACACACAGAGAGAGTGAGACAGAGTGAGATGGAGAGAGTGAGACAGAGTGAGACAAACACAGAGAGAGAGAGTGAGACAGAGAGAGTGAGACAAACACACAGAGAAAGAGTGAGACAGAGTGAGACAAACAGAGAGAGAGAGAGAGAGAGACAGAGTGAGACAAACAGAGAGCGAGTGAGACAGAGAACAAGACATAAACAAATAGTGAGACTGAGACAGATTGGAACAGAATGAGAAAGAGGCAGGGATTGAGCCAGAACAAGACATATTGAAAGAGAGACAGAACAAGACAAAGTGAGACAGAGTGAGACAAACAGAGAAAAAGTGAGACAGAGACAAATAGACAGACTGACACAGAGATGGATTGGGACAAAGTGAGAGAGAGATATAAAAAGAGACAGAGATTGAGCCAGAACAAGACACATTGAAAGAGAGAGAGACAGAACGAGACAAAGTGAGACAGAGTGAGGGTTTTGGTGAGGGACAGGTGAATCCAGTCTGACTGCATTAACTAACTCTGTAAAGCTGTGAGGATTTTACCTGCTCAGCTGAAGTGAGAACAGCATCAAAGGGGGGCATGGCAGACCACCTTAACCACCTCCACATGGAGACGGGCGATTTCCCTTTGTAGATTCAATCCTTCTTCCACCTGGCTTACAGTTTCCTGAGATCAAACCCCCTCCTCTATCTTTTGTTCATCTTGTGCTCCTCTCTGTCTCATTTGCAGCCTTAAAGCATCACTGAAGTAACCAGAAGAAACACTAAAGCAGCGATTCTTCAAGAAAGTCATTTTTTTAAACAAACACTAGAACTCAATAGTCACCGAAATAGATCACCAAACGTTACCAAGCTTTCCCAGACTAGTGAAGGGTGTTTAGGACACAGTATGACTTACTTAGTGCTGACATGTGACTGATCTTAGATCAGATTCCTCTGTATTTATGATACTCCATCATCACTAAAACTAATCCTAGAACAGCACTTCCTTCTCCAAAATGGCCGACGCAGCATTCAGCTACACAAGTTTTTCATTATTTATGTATTTATTTATTTATGTTCATTCACAATCAGGCATACTGTGCCCCAAACCATATACACCAGAGATGTTTTGCTGATTTAGTTTTTACAAATCTGACTAAGCTGTTTAGGTGACTATTGAGTTCTAGTGTTTGTTAGCTCCAGCTGTAACCAGGTCTCCACACATTTCTTGGCTGATTGACTACTAGCCGAGGAAGTGGTTCAGGAAACTTAATGACAATTCTCCTAAAATTCTTTACGAGAAATAGTATGAGACACAAACGAGACACTCTGGTCCATCCAAATTAAGAAGAATATTAGTTCTGGATGGGAAGAGTCTTAGTAGATATAAATGTGAATATCTGAGCAAATCTGAGCAAAATGTGAGATTTCATTGAGATTTCATTGAGATCTGGACTAAAACTGTAGAGGCGACATGTGAAATTAGCTAGATCTTTTTCTCAGGAGAAATCTCTTCCCGATCCGAGACTTAAGCTTAAGTCTCATTTGTGTTTCCATCTGATCTCATTGTCTAGGAAAACTGAGGAGAAATTAAGGAGATAAGTTTGGATTTCTTTACAGCTATTCTTTCTCAGTCTATCCATCCATTTCTCCATTTCCTTATATTCATCAGCGGTCATACAGTCAAGCCCTCAGGTTTTCAGAAATGGACAGGTTTAGACTTTTCTTTCTTGTTTATCGTTTTGGGTCATCCCAGGGTCATCATAGCAGTTATGTGCCAGCAGTCTGGATCAAGCTGTTGCAGTGTCATCATGATAAACAGGATTTGAAGGCCTGTCAGAGACTGTAGCTCAGAGGGACCAGAGGCTCACCTGTTTTCACTCACTGAGAGTCACTGAGAAATCACTATAATCATTAAAATCTCTAATTATTTATTTAAAAATGGTCACAAACACATGAAACAGAATATAATACCATGTCATAAACCACACATCCAAGACTGTTTTAGTGTATAAAGACTCACCTACAAAGCAAAAAATGGACCAGCCCCTGCCTACATAATGGCAGTGGTCAAGTCTTGAGCTGCACTTCAAACCCTTCAAACTTCTAGTACAGCTAACTTGTTAGTCTAGTTAGCCTGTAACTGGCTAGCCTATGATTGGTTAGCCTGTGGTCAGCTAGGTTGTGATTGGATGTCTGGTGTTTGTTGAGATTATAATTGGCTAGCCTGTGAGTGAATATCCTTTGGTTGTCTAGACAACGTTTGGATAGCCTTTGATTGGTTAGACTGTGATTGGATAATCAGTGGTGTGGTAGGCTAGAGTATAATTGACTAGACTGTGATTAGTTAGAGACTATAGCAGGCTAGCAATTGCTGTGGTTGTCTAGATAATTATTGGCTAGTGTTTGGCTAGCCAGTGGTTGGTTAGCCTGTGTTGTGGTTGTCTACACTATGGATGGCTAGCCTATGATTGGTTAACCTGTAATGTGGATTGGCTAGCCAATGTTTGATTAGCCTTTCATTTGTTAAACTAGGTTTGGTTAGCAATTGACTAGCCTGATTGTTTCGGCTGTGATTGGATAACTCCAGTGATGTGGTTGTCTAGCCTATGGTTGGCTAGCCAATAATTGATTTGCCTGTATTTTGCTAGCCGATATTTGGTGCATATATCATTTGTTAGACTATGTTTGGTTAGCCTTTCATTTGTTAGACTATGTTTGGTTAGCTCATGGTGTAGTTGGCTAGCCTATGTTTAGTTAGCCTTTGATTGTTAGCTTATAATTAGTTAATTTATGAACATATAGCCTATGGTTGGTTAGCCTGTGATTGATTAGTTTGCTTAGTTATTTTATGTATGGCTAACATGTAAGTGGTCAGGCTCATTTGTGAACCTGTAACTGGTTAGCTTTTGATTGGTTCATGTATTGCTTTGTTTAGCATTGACTCAACTATGATTCTCTTAAAATTGGTAAGTTTTTAATTTGCAATTAGTTAACATATGATTAATTATCCATCCACCATCTTCCCGTTATTCGTGTCTGGGTCGTGGGGGTAACAACCTTAGCAAAGTAGACCAGGAGTCCCTCTCCCAAGCCACCTCTTCCAGCTCATACGGGAGGATTTCAAGGCGTTCCCAGGCCAGCTGAGAGATATAATCTCTCCAGTGTGTTCGGGACTCCTCCAAACTGGACATGCCCAGAACACCTCACCCAGGAGGCGTCCAGGAGATATCCTTACCCGGTGCCCAAACTAACTCAACTGGCTCCTCTCGACATGGAGGAGCAGCAGCTCTACTCCAAGCCATGTGGTTATTTAGCATGTTGGCATAATGTTGGTAAACGTGTCGGCTAATAAAGTGAGCTGAATAGTGGAGGAGCTAAGAAGCCAAAAGAGATGTTTGGGTACATTGGATGAAAAGTGCCAGTCTAACAGCTGCATTGCAGTCATCCACCTTGCTTTAAAAAAGTAAAACCTCAAGGATTTCAGTGACATGAGTTGGCAAACCTAATGGCCACACACACATAAGCATTCCGTTTCTTTTGCTGGCACTACAACGTCTGTGTGTTGTCAAATTGCTCCCATGATACTAAAACAATGGTGTGAATTATTGAGGAGAGTATATGGCTGACGGCAGGCGGACAACTCGCAGCCAATCACACCTCGCTTGGCCGACTTCACATGAAGGCTCAGTGGCACGAGGGTTGACCTTCTTATTCTCCAGCTGGCGCTCCCACTGCTTCAGAGCTCAGCTAGATGGAAGAAGAATATGTATTATTCTTCAAAAAGCAGGCAGACTGTTAATGCTGTCCGTTAAAGGAATAGTTCAGCAAAAAATCTCACATAACCGACTTCGCCTTTAGCCCTTCGATCAGCCGAGACATCTGAAGTTTCTTTAGTCCTTAGTTCCTCTCGTCTGCTACTGTAGTTTGACTCTGGAAGCTCGGATTCTCTACCAAACTAAATAGAAGAGAACTCTGGGATTAATTCATGGAGATCTGTCTTAAATAGCCTGGATGCATCAGCATCAATGTTCTTTCAGAGCTTTGTGACTTTCTTCTTCTCTAAGATCCAGAAGAGTCATATGAAAGTGTTGATTTTTGCTGATGTTTTGAGTCACAAACAAATAAAACTCAATTTTTGATCTCAATTTCTGTTCTGATGAAGGGCGCCCTCTTGTGGCACAAATTGGAGTAATACATTTAACCTACATAAAATCCCTTTAGTGCTGTGCAGCCTGAAATAAAACATTTCAGGGACTAAAAATCAAAAGCTTCTACATTTTAGTGTTCAACAGTAAATTGTAAGCATGTGTGTCAGAACGTGGCTGGTGCATGAAGACAGGAAGCAGTTTGGATCTAAAAACACAGGCTTTATTGTACAAACACAACCTAAAACAATGGCTGTGGGCGGGAATATGAAGACATACATAACTGTGACCTGGAGACACACAATAACTCACAGTCACTATGATGCACTAGGGAGGCGTTATAGCAAACAGTGATCAACATGTAATTAGATGGCAGGGCTGTACAAGTACAATGAAACAATGTAATTGGGGGTGGAGACATGGCGTGAACAAGGCATAAAAAATGTAAACAAACAGAAAACACATGGAAACGTAAACAAAGCATGTGACTTGAACAAGGCGGGGCTGGGACAAGGGGTTCACTATGTGTTATTATATTACAAATCATAAAACATTTTTTGGAGGATTCTTTGACAAAAATAAATTTTTGGATTTATTTAATGTAGTTGATGTATAAAACCACTAAGATTTGGGCATGACGATTCAGAGAGGGAATCATAAATAATACAGGGCTGCTTAATAGGTTATATTAATTTGGCAAAAATGTATACTTCAGTTTGTAATGTAACTCAGAAATACTAGATATTTCTTAGCATCTTTGTTAATTAGCGTCATGCTAAATAGATGCTTAAGTCAGTGCACATTAATGGAAAATTGTTTCAACATGTTTGACCTCATAAAACTCCACTGGACTGTTTAGAATTGTCTGCCTGAATTGTAATGCGCAAATTTTACTGTTTCTATACAGTAACTTCAAATAAATAAATGCTAAATAATAATGATTGTTTTATGAAAGGGGCCATTAAATGATCAGAAACTTAAAATCACACTTGTAGCCCCAGAAACCATTTAATTCAAGCTGCACAGAACTGAAGGGACATTATGTAAGTTCACCTTCCAACTCCACAAGAGGGCGCTCTTCAACAGGAAAGAACCTCTGTTTTATTTGTTTGCAACTCAAACATGTGGTGATGTGGTGAAACGAATCAATGATAAAGCCTGAATTTTGTGGATCCTCACATTTGAGGGAAGGGGAAAATGTTATAAATTAGATATTTTTTTAACTATGCCTTTCAAAGCTATACCTTTCATGCTCTCCTTCACATGCCCATGCTAATTCCTGGCTGTATATAAACTGGTGGGTCTTAATCAAATAGTAGAAAGTGCTGAAAGAGGGTAATTTGATGGGGGAATGGAGCCACTCTCGGCTTGGAGAAACCTGCTTAAAGCGAGTTATTTCCCTGTAAAGGGGGCGAGAGACGACCTTTACAATGTGCTCTCGCTGTACAACGAACAGTTAAATCTCTATTCAAACGGCATGAAAGAGTATCGGAGGGGGCCGTACAGTGATTCTTCACTATTCAGACCCTTTTTTCTCTCTCAACACTGCCGATGTTTGAATAGGATTATGTCAGATAAAAGAGAGGGAGCTTATTAAAAAACAGGTCTCTGTTTAAACAATGCATAAAGGAACTTTGTAGGGAGTTGAGGGAACAAAATTACAAGCCAATGAGTCTCTGTTGGCCCAGGACAACAGATCTGACTATTACTGCTCTGCACCGGGAGACAACAACAAAACAACATTAAATTGAAAATCAATGTAAAAGTACATTGCAGAGTACAATAGCAACATGTCATCGGCTTGAGTAGGAGTTGGGGTTCGATTTGAAGCTTCTGATGGACAATATCTCCAGCATTCAGGATATGGTGAAACAATAACTTTCTCCACTTTATACACTAGTCCATCCCTTTATTCTCAGTATAAAAAATAATGTGATTAAAAAAATTAATATAAAAAAAAATATATATAAATATATATAGCTTGAATCTAAATGTATTTGTAGATTCTTGTGAGAAGAGCTTAAATAAGCAGAGACAAATCTGTGAGTGCGAGTCAGACAGCATGTCTACGCATGTTTTCCCGCCAAAATGTGCTCTGTCATTCATATGATAATGACATGATAATTCTAGACATTCAATTGGTGAGTTCCACCAGCCAGGAATCTGTGAATGTTGACTCACCAAAGACCTCTCACCTGAGGTGAACTTGAAAGAATTTTCACCTCTCACTTATCTCATAAATATTCAGTGTAGGGTTAGTGGCTGAGGAAAATAGAGTGTCACCTCACATTTGTTAAGCTTTAGAAAAAATAAAACCAGATGCAATGTCTAAAAACTGTAATGAGCAGTGTGTAGCCAACACCTCTGTTTATTCAGTTCTGAGGTCAAAAGTCTTGACTTTAAATATTTAGAGTGTTTTTTTCACAATATATAAGCACATCTGAAAACAGAGTTTTGGAAAGTCTAAGTTTAGAGCAGATTTAATCAGAATATAGATTTATGACACTCTTATTGTTTTGACATTGTTTCTGAGTTTGTGCTGAACAAAAGCCTGTGTAACACTTTTGCAAAAATAATCAAGCCATGCCAGACTACATCAGAGTGTCTGAAATACCCTCAGACTCCAGGTGGTTAAAACTTTCCAACTCTAACTGGTACTTAAATGTAGGTACAGCAGACGATGGAATTTGACCCATCCGTGCAGTGAAACACAAACAATAGATGGCAGTGAGTGGTCCAGCCGTATCCATTGCACCTGGGGAGCAATTCCAGCTTAGGTGTCTTGCTCAAGAGGACTTCGGTCAAATACATCCCTGGGGATTGAACCAGCAACCTTCCAGTTATGACTTGATTAAGCAAAGCAAATCATTCCCTGACCAGGTAATAAACCCAGGCAGTAAGAGGGCTGATTCCTTACCACTAATTACACTGACTAGTCTGAGAGATCTTAAGATCTGGATGTGATTTGAGAAAATTTTGGTGATGTATTTCTACAGTAACCACTGGGTTCTTTCAGGTGACTGTTGACTCCAAACATGTCTTGGCTGTTTGACAAGATCTGAGATAAGTGTAGAAATATGTAAAGGTGATGGGTCACTATTCTCTTAACATTTCTACCACTTTTCCCAAGACCTACTATTTAAATCGAGGCAGTCAAGACTGCGTACAACTGACAATTTAGTAGAGTAACATATTCACCAGACTGTGGAAAGAACCCAGAGACTCAAAGAGAAGCTCACAGGGAGAACATTGACACTCTACCGAGATGAGGATGAGAACTTGAGACTCATATTATCTCTTTACTCAGATGATCTTCATTATTGAGAGCTATTCTGAACATTTTGATACGAAATTCATGGGTTTTATGTTATATGCAAAGTGCCTTTAACTCTTTAACATCCTGCTGAATAATTTTGTAGAGCATGAATCACTATATCTTATTAAAGAAGATGTTGATCTTAACACTGTGTGATTGTACCATCTCTACCAATCGGTAGAGGTTTGCTAGGCTAAAAAACATCCAATAGAGCTCACTAGAAATGCAACATGTTCTTGTCTGGATGCAAACCAGCAGCTTCATAACTATACCGCAAGACATGAACTGGCAATGCCCAAGAGCAATGAGTCTCTGAATTACAAGTCTAACTAATGTACGATCTTCCCAACTTCCTGAAGCACACTTCTCTGTTTTCAGGGATCATGACTGCACTCAAAATGCTCATTTTTGCTCTGCAAGCTGCCCAGAGGTCATTACCTACAGTCATTACACAGTCTGGCCAAAGGGGCACTTATACAATCTGAGGGCGCAGGGGTTGAGCCATCCCCAGGTCTATCAAGTCCTCTCGTCTGACTGTGGTCATTAAGGCTCCTGCAGAAGATCTACTTTCCTGCAGAGATTAGTTCATATAACAAATTGCTCCACATTTACCTCACATTAATGATCCTCACATCAGATCCAGCCAATCAAGGTCTTCTCTGTTCACTTTATACATATTTCTCTATCATACAATCATTCCATCGTTCATTAATCAATTCATCATCAACTTCATCTATTCATCACCACCAGACCAACTATTTATTCCCCATCAATCATTCATCCATTCACTCTTCCTTATCATACTTCCATTCATCCATTCACCAATTCATCCAACATTCACCCAGCTATTCATCCAGCTGCTCTTCCCTTATCTTTCCATTCATCCACTCATCCACCTTTCAATCCATTGTCTTTGTCATCCCTTGAGACACTGTCCATCCATCCATTAATCCATCCATCCATTCTTCCGCTATCATCTTTCAATGCATCCATGCATCCACTTTTCCCCATCATCTTTCCATTCATCTATTCACCAGTTCATCCAAAATTCACCCAGCCATTCATCCATCTTCTTTTCCCCATCATTTATTCATTCATCTAATCGCCAGTTCATCCATCTATCCATCCACCTTTCCATCCATTGACCAACTGTCCATCCACTAATCCATCTATTTTTCCTATATCATTTTTAATCTATCCATTCACTCTTCCCTATCATCTTTCCATTCTTTCATCAATTCACTCATCCATCCATCCATCTATCCATTTCTCCATCCACCAATCCACCTTTCCATTCATTGACCTTGTCATCTCTTGACCCACTGTTCATCTATCCATTCCTCGATCTTTCAGTTCATGCATTCACCTATCCATCCATCAATCCATCTACTGCTTTCCTGGAGAGATTAGTTCATCTAACATATTGATCCACACCTTTGCCTCACACTAATGCATCAGATCCAGCCAATCAAGGTCTTTTCTACTCATTTCCCTTCCAACCATCTATCCATACATCCATGCAATCATATATCCTTCCATCCATTCTGTTCCCCCATCATCTTTCCTTTCATCCATCCAATCATTGTTCCATTAATTCATCCATCCATCCATCCAGCCAGTCTCTTGCCTGACCCTTAACCCTCCTCCAGAAGATCTACTTTCTGTAGAGTTTAGTTCACAAAACTTATTGCTCCACACATTTAATGCATCAGATCCAGCCAATCACATTCTTCTGAAGAAGGTGTGGAAGATTATTCCTGAAATATTATGCATGAAGATCTCCAGAGCCAGAGTGACCACTATGCTAATAAATGCTGCAAATTCAATTTCACTTATGGAGAGCAGCCAAATGTCCCGACAACAACAAAATCATGATTCTGAAGATATTTGGCCCCCACAAAGAGATAAATACACACATCTTCACACACATTCGCCCACTTATTTGATTTTTCTTTTAGTAAACACATCAATTCATGATGGAAACTCTTATGAGATTCTGTGTATTATACAATCAGTTTATCATAGAAGACGGGGATGGGTTTAAATCAGTGAGTCTATTGAGAGATGACTGTAAACTCACTTCTCCCACAAGCATCAGTCAGGTATGACAGTAAATTAGACTTCTGTTGGGCTCCCACCGTAAACAGTGCTGCATTAAACCCTACAGTCAGCATGAGTCTCCAAAGCCTTCATTCTGCCTTTTCTCTCTTCCTTTCACTTTGTTTTGAGGGTTTTCTGTAACAGAGCAGGGAAATAGTTGAAAAATGAATTTTAATCTTTTGTTGTATGTATATTTGGCCATTCTGCCTTTGTTCTGTCATTTATTAATCCTTTCATCATCAACTTCATCTATTCATCACCAGCAGACCAACTACTCATGCTCCATCAATGATCTGTCCCATCCATCCATCCATATGTCAATCCACTCTTCCCTTATCATCTTCCATTCATTCATTCACAAATTCATCCAAATTTCACCCAACCGTTCATTCATCCATCCATCCACTCTTCCCCATAATCTTCCATTCATGTATTCACCAATTCATCCAGTCATTCATGCATCCATTGATCATGATTAATCCATCCATCTATCCATTCTTTCCATTTTCTTTCCATTCATCCATTCACCTTTTCATTCATCCATCCATCTGTCCACTTTTCCCCTATTATCCATCCATCTATCCATTCTTTCCATTTTCTTTCCATTTATCCATTCACCTTTTCATTCATCCATCCATCTGTCCACTTTTCCCCTATTATCTTTCCTTTCATTCATTCACCCATTCATCCAAAATTCTCCCAGCCATTCATCCATCCATTCACCCATCCATCCACTCTTCCCCATCATCTTCCATTCATGCATTCACCAATTCATCCTGTCATTCATGCATCCATGGATCACAATTCATCCATTCATCTATCCATTATTTCCATTTTTTCCATTCACCTTTTCATTCATCTATCCATCTGTCCACATTTCCCCTATTATCTTTCCTTTCATCCATTCATCCATTCATCCTAAATCCATACATCCATCCAACTTTCCATCCACCGCTCTTACCATCCCCTCAACCAAGGTCCATCCATCTATGCATTCTACCCTTATCATGTTTCAATTAATGCTTCTGCCATTCATCCATCAATCTATCTACCTATTCATTTATTCATCTATTGATTCTTATCCATTCAGCTGTCCATTCATCCATTCATCAATTCAACTTTCCATCCATTGATATCATCATTCCTTGCCACACTGATCCATCCATCGATCCTTCACAATCATCTTTCGAATTCAGGCATTCACCTATCTAACCATTCACTCATCCACCTTTCCATCCATCATGCATTTTTCCAGCGATCCATCCAACAATCTACCCATCCCATCCATACATTCATTCACATTTCTATTCATCCTCTTGCCATGTCTTGATACATTAATCAAAACATCCTACCAGTCAGCTAGCAAACCATCCGTCCACCCATACATCTATACATCCTTTATAGGCTGGGGAGTTCTTATCATGTTACTATAGCAACTCTGTAGGTAACTCGTTGGGTTTTATTAAGACTTTAATAAGATCTTGTCACCAGTCGAAATAAATGTCTCTGTATTTTATTAATTAAATGAATTTAATTAGGCCTGTCTTCGTGGTAGAATTAGACATTATTTAACTAGCACTGTTTACACGCTGGTAGACCAGAGCATCACTATATGTCAGCCAGCTTTGCTTTGCTGCTTCCTTGTCAGCTAATTTACATTGACATTCAAGTTCACAACAGGTGAGCTTAGTAATCCAGCCACTAAACCCCCGACCAGAAGCTTAATGTTCATACTGACAGGTCTGACGATGCTGCAGTGGTATGACACGTTTATAAAATACATCAGCCTGCATGTCTGCATTCAGTCTACCTGCATTAATTCTCTCGCTCTGAAAAATGGATCTTCATAGTGTAACACTTTTTTTTCCCTTTTACATCACTGCTGGTGCTTTAAATGAAGGTAGTCGTTCTGGCCGCCTCTGACAGCCTGATTTATTCAGAGAGAAGCAGCTCTGTTGTGATGGATGAGTAGCTTTTTGAGTATTGTTTGAGGGAAATCTCAGGAAAAGTAGATGCAGGACTGTCTACACAAAGCCGAACATCAGAACAGCCTGCAGCCGGAGTGAACTGGAGAGAGGTACGAGGGCACAAAGATTTGGAGTTTAGAAGATAACATATTCCGTTTCTCTTGTGAAGCCTCACAAACACATGGTCTCGTCAAACTGACGGCTTGAAAAGACGCCTAGAAGAATGGAAAAGTGTAGAAAGTGTAGAAAAGACACAATCGTAACTGGTCTGCTTACTGTGGCAACACACAATACGGTGTTATATAAGCTATATAATTTAAGCTCAGATAAAAGCTCTCTGGACAAAAAAATAGTCACTTTACGGATTTAAGTTGGTTGTAAATTCAGGCTCCTGCAGATGGCGCTGCACAAGAATGATCAGCCTATAAATACCTGCAGGGGGTGTGATGAGATTCATAGATTGAGATGAGGTGGTACAGTGTAGTGAATGTCTCATTTTATTCTTTTTAAAAGGAGTGATTCAAAAAGAAAGAAGGAAGTGAGGAAGGATGAGTGAACAATGAAGAACAAAAATTAACAGAGGTATTAAAGACAAAACAAACAACAACCAAACAATGAAATTAAGGGAGGATGGAGTGAAGAGAAAAAAAGATGGAAGGGAGGGAGGTAGAAAGGGAGGGATGAAGGAAGACAAAGGAAGAAAATATGGAATGATGGGAGGAAAGAATGAATGAATGAGACAAGAGAAGGAGATGGGGCAAAGGATGAAAGGCTGGAATGAAGGCGGAAGGGATGGAGAAAGGGAAGAAGGAAGGAAATGAATGAGAAATCGTAGCTAAACACAGTTATTGTATTTGGGCTCCAAAGGTCAGAGTGTGAAGGAAGGAGCTGAATTTGTATGTGCATGTCCAGCAGTAGTAACAATCCCAGTCTACAGAACATTCTCCTCTGGCTCTTCTTCTTTGTTGGTTACTGTAATGGACCATCTCAGCTGAGCAGTGATTGGTTACTCTAGGCTGAGCTGTAGTGGTGTTGCACCTGATGGAGGTGGATCCTCATTTCCTTGGTACAGTATATTTGTTAAGGTGGTGGTTAAATGGCTCAACAGGCATTGCATATATTATCCCCGTGTGCTGGTTCAAAACCAGGTTGCAGCATTTATTATTTGTGTTTGGGTTTTTTCCCACTTTTTATTGTTTAGTTGCCACGTCTCCTCCCTGCAATTGATGTCCAACCTGATGTCTTTTAGGTTTGGGTTTTTCATTTTTTTTCTTAAAATGGAGCTGCTGTCCAGCTGAGGTCCCCTAACACAACAGCCGAAGGATGACTGAATGGGCTCAAACCTTTACACTATGCCTCCAATGACTCTTTACACTACACTTCCCAGAATTCCACTGCTTGTCCCAGATCCTCCAATCAGGAACTGTTACACATATCGTTCTCCTGAGTACTGATTATGTGCACCTGTGTCTTATTTAGCTCACCATATATAAATCTGTCTGTTTCTCTTCCACTTTGCCAAGTAGTGGCAACTCCCTGCTGCATACTAAGTGTTTATCTTTCATTTCTATTCTGATTACAACCCGTGTCTGTTCATCTGGTTTGTCTTTTGTTTTTGCACTTTGGTTGTTTGAATTTATTACTCTCTGGTATTGACTCTTCATTGTTTCCTGGTTGGAAATTGTTTCTGCTATTCCCATGTCTGTACTATTGGTTGTGTTTAACTTCCTGTTCCACTACTGCTTAGAGTAAATGTATGAGTTCCTTTTTACCCTGCAAGCGTCTGGCAAGTTCACTATACTTACCATATTTGGTACTAATAACTCAACTTTTTACAACTACTGTTTTTTTCTTTTCTTTTAATTTTGCCAATTTTTATCCCTTTCCCAATGTCGTAGTAGTAGCAGCCAATTAACCCATCCCATCCACTAGGGGCTTTCCCCATCGCAATGTCCCTGACTCTAGGAGGGTGAAGACAAGCACAAGCCTCCTCCACTGCGTGTGATGCGGCCACCGCCTCTTTTCAAACTACTGCTGATACACCGTCACTGAGGAGCCAATGTGCTCGGAGGAAAGTGCAGGATTCCCAGCTCTGAATGGACCAGTAGAGGCCTGAGCCAGTGGACATTGCAATGTGAAAGTGATAGAGAGAGAGAGAGTGCCATCTACCCACCCAGAGAGAGCACTACCAAGTTTGCTCTCTTGGGCCCTGACTGTTGATGGCAAACAGCATGACTGGGATTCAAACTCGCGATCCTCTGGTGAGTGTCAGCATCTTAGCCTGCTGCGCCACTCAGGGCCCCCTTCACAACTACTGTTGACCATTACTATACTATCCCCATTGACTTATCTTAGGGATCGTCATTTGTCCAGTATCTGATAAAGAACTTTTCATTCCCCAATTTAAGTCTTAAAGTACCTTCATCATGCTTTTAGAGAGTTACAAAGCTACAGATAATCAGTTTGCTCATTAGTGGTCTGTAGTTACTGTTAAATTAGATTTCCAAAAAAAGCAACCACAACCAGCAGCACTTAATGACCAAATCAGGCTTGCCACTGTGCTGAGAATGGAATAATATCTGGTCAACAACTGTCCTTTGGTCAGAGACTGACTAATGATGAATAGTGTACAGGAGACCTTAAGACCCTTCAGGTGTGTAGAAGTAAGTGTCCAATTAGTGGAAGTACACGATAGGCGTTTCTAAGAACCTGTAGCCATCAAACCAGCATTGCCTTGAGCTTGATCTTCTCTGTGGAGGAGGAGCTGAAGATGTAGTAATTGGTGTTTATCGTTTATGAGTTTTACATTTATCAGCTCTTCAGCTCTGCCAATTTGCCATTTGTTTCACTTCGTGCCAGGCAGCTGAAAGGCTGGATAATTGATCTTCTAGCTCAAGGACTTCTCTGTTCTCTTCTGGTTTTTTTGCATCTCACAGCTGATTAGGAACCAGAGGGATTGCATTACTCGACAGCGGGGGGCTCTCCTTTAAAAAACCGCTGCACCTGAAGACTGTAATCAGAGATGACATCTCTCCCAGAGCGACGAGGCTTCTCCACGAGCCTGTATCCCCAATCAGGTCTTTAACACCACAGGCTTATTAAGCCAGAATGTTCTTAACTACATCTGATTAAAAACAGTGCGAGCGGAGATCTGTCGGAGGAGAGCAGGGGTGGGATATTGAATAAAGTGCATAAGGCGATTAGTCAGAGCTTTCTGCGCCATTCGCTGTCCTTTGAACCGCTCTGGCATCGGGGCCCATATAACTGGATTGTTCCAGCGCTGTCAGAGAAGATGAAGGGGGGGGGTTGCTGGAATAAAATGGAAAACAAATAAACAAACAGGCAAATAAAAATGCACAATGAGCAATCAAGGGCTCTGGAATGGGCGACGAAAGAAAGACGCTTCGGTTGCCAGGTTTTAATCCGGCATCGCTCTCCATGGAGGAAAACCACGGGAAACACTGGGCGTCCCAACTGGAAAAGCCGATTAAAGAGAGTGAGAACAAAGGCTGAGGCTGTGCTGGGGAGAAGAAAGAAATAAAACAAGAGGCAGAGTGGGGAAAAAAAGACAAACAAACAAGAAAATAAAGAGTGGTAGAAATGACTGAGATGGATCCGAATGTGGAGTGGTGAGGAGGGAGAGGATAGAAACTAATGTAGTAGGACGTTTGAAAGTGATTTATGAATTGACAATGCAGATGTTTGGCCACGGGAGTGTTGGCTCGGCTAATTGACCAGAGCTTTGTCCAGTAATCCTGTACACATTGGAGAAAGTGAAAGTGAAAGTGCACAATCATTGACTAATGTGCTTGCACACAGGAACCCTTTAGGGGACAGTGAACACATTTGTCCAAGGTGGTGGGCATCCCCTATCCATGACGTCATTGGGGGTTAGGTGCCTTGCTCATGGGCTCCTCCATCATGTCCTACCAGGGGATCAAACCACCTACCTTCCAGTCACTAACCACCAGGCCAAGACTACCCCCAAACTTTGCACTACTAATGAGAATTAGATTCAAACCAACTCATTAAGAGGGTAATGAGTTAGCAGCTCATCAGCCACCTTGTCTACAAAAAGAGAAGGATGCTGAGCAGAAGTATAGAGGAACTGAGAGAAGATGGTGTCATTTCCATGAGTCCAATCTTACCATCAAAACATCAGTTTCTGTTTTTTCAGCTTCTCTAATAAAAGCAGCAATTTTGACTGAAAAAAGCATCATCTTCTTATAGGATGCAGCCTAAAAAGCACAAAATGTTCCTATTTTCATCAGACTGGGAACACCTGGTACCCCAAAACAAATAAACACATAAACACACACTCTTTACCTCAGTGGAAGACACTCAGACTCTTAAGATATCTCCTAGTGCTGATAATCAAATGAAGGCCTTTAATGTAATGAAATCATATGTTTTTGGGTCAAAGTAAGAATTTAAAACTCCTTCCAGGAAAAATGGAGTGAAATTCCATTGAAAATAATAACACTGAATGAAAGCATGTTTGGAATATTTTAGAAAGTAAAAGCACATGTGAGAAATATTCCATGGGGCACTAATTTGGGACGAAGATTAAGGAGATGAAGGACAAAATGAAGGAAAGGTGGAACGATGAAAGGGAGAAATGTGGGAAGGAAGAAAGGAAAATAATGTAAGGAATGTTGGTGATTACTCAAAGGAAGAAAGGAAGAAATTAAGGAAGGTAGATAGAAAAAAATAAGGAATTAACTGAATGAAGAAAGGATGGAATGGAGGCATGAAGGGCAGGAGAAAATAAGGATGAAAAGAAAAAAGTAAGGAAGACAAGGGAAGAAATTAAGGAAGGTGAAAAATAGAAAGGAGAAGTAAAAAAGGAAAGAAATAAGAAAGAAAAGAAGGAGAAATAGAAGAAGAAAGGAAGGATGAAAAAAGGAAGGAAGGAAGGCAGGAAATGAGAAACAGAAGTAGGGGGTAGAAAAGAAGGACTTAATGAAGAAAGAATAGAATAAGGATGGGAGGAAGAAATTAAACAGGTAAAGATTTAGAAGGAAGAAAGGAATGAAGGAACAGAGAAATAGAATAAAGAAGGGTAGGAGAAAGAAGGGAAGGAGAAATAGGAGAAGAAAGGAAGGGATGTTCTGTGATTGGTCAGATGTTGAACTGTTGAACCACTGATGACGTTTGAGCATCCAGCACAGCTTCTTTAGCTCAACAGTGGAATATTGAAACATCCTCACCGGAGTGAGTGTAAATCCCTCCTGGAGGTGTTATTTAGATGTGAACTCGGCCATTATATGACAGATGAGTGATGACTGGAGGCCTTTTCACACTGAACGTCGTTCACACTGCTCCTGTTTCTGAAACATTCACATTGGACCATCATTCCAGCTTTCATTCTCCATCCAACCTTACAGTGTTCTCTGTGGATCTGAAACACTAACTGACATCACAGGTGCACTGACGGATTGAAAAGGAGCCAGAAAGCAGAAAACAGCAAAAACAACAATTCTAAATACACAATCATGCCAGAATATTATGACCACCTCCTTGTATCCACTCATTGTCCATTTAGCTCCACTGATCATGTGCATGCTGCAGTTCTACAGTTACAGAATGTGGTCCAAGTGGATCATTCTCAGTGACACTGATGTGGTGGCGGTGTGTTAGTGTGTGAGCTGCTGGAGATGTTAACCACTGTGTCCACCCACTGTCCACTTTATTAGACACACCTACCTTGTTGCTCCACCTTGTATATGTAGAGTTAGAGACAGCAGCTCAGCACAGTTTGTGTTGGTCCACTAGTTCTTCATAGTGAGAGGGAGAAAGATCAAAGAACTTATGGCAGGAAAGGAAGAAAGATACAGTCAGGAAGGATGCAATGAAGGAATGTCAGAAGGAAGCAGCAAACAAAGGAAGAAAAGATAGAGGGAAAAAAGAAAGAAATTCAGGAAGGTAGATAGGAAGGAAGTAAGGAAGGAAAGTAAATGAAGGAAGGAAAAAAGTAAGGCGCAAGGATGAACAGTGAATGAAGGAAGAAATCAATTTAAGTCAGCAAAAGCAGATGGAAGTAAGGGAGAGCAGAGAAGGAAGGAAGGAGAAAGGGTAGAAGAGAATAAAGAAGGAATTAAGTGACTGAGAAAAGGTAGAAGGAAGAAAGGAGAAAAGAAGAAAATCTAGAAGGTACAGAGTAAGGAAGGAAGGAGAAAGGAAAAAGTAAGAAAGGAGAGGGGTAGAAGGAAGGACGGAAGGAAAGGAATAAATAAGAAAGGAAGGGTGAGGGAAGGAGAAACAGAAGAACGTAAGTTGGGAGAAAGGAAGGACTTAATGAAGAAAGTAGAGAATAAGGAAGGGAGGAAGAAATTAAGCAGGTAAAGATTGAATGGTGCAAGGAAGGAAGGAAAGGAACGGAAGGAGAAACAGAATAAAGAAGGGTGGGAGAAAGAAGGGAAGGAGAATGGGAGAAGAAAGAAGGAAGGAAGAAATAAAATTGAGAAATAATGGTTAAAGGAAGGAAGGGAGTAAAGAAGGAAGGAAAAATGAAAAAGTAAGGAAGGAGAAGGGGAGAAGAAAGGAAAAAGTAAAAGGAAGGAAACTCTGTGCTCACATGACATAGTATTAGAGTAGTACACCCATATGTGCTTCATTAACGTTACTGCTACTCCTCCACCAGACTATATAATCTAATGTTTTTCTAAACAAACATTCACCCAAAACATCTTCTCTACCTGAACTTTTCACCCTCATATCTGTCTGAACTGAATCTGCCCTGAAACACTGAGAGACGTCACCAGCTTTAAAGTCATGTAGGCGTAAAAAGGTCTTAAAGGATAACTCTGACATTTTTGACAGCAAATTCTTCAGGATCCAAAAGAGTCTTTCGGAGAGAAGAAGCGAGACGAGTCAAACAAGCCCAACGTTCACTTAAACGTAAACAGTGAATAAAGAAACACAGAACTGATGTAGTGACCATACGACGATAAAAGTCACGACATCAGTTAAGACCACTAACTTGGATGGAGATGTTGAAGTGGAGGCCAGATTTTGAATCCAGCATTAACAAAAAGTAGAACTAGGATGAAGGAACCTTCGAATCTTCAGTAGTTCCAGCTGTGGTTCTTTATGCAGACTTTTGAAAGAACCTTGGACAAATAAATGGATTGTGGACCAAATCAGTTTCATTACAAGCCCAGATAACCAAGCTGAAGGTTGTTTTTGGACGCATTATGAGAAGAACCGGTTCACTTGAGAAGACCCCAGTCTACAGGAAATGCTCGAAATGACAAAACTGATGGACAGGGACTGTCGACGAGATCTAGACATCAACGCATGTCCTTCATAACCAATGTCCTGTAGGCTTGCATTGGTATCACCTGTATGACAAAACGCATCCATTAACCTGAGAATTCAGCTACTTCCTTCACACTCTGACCTTTGGTGACCTTCTTTACTTTCTCCCTTCCTTCCACCATTCCATCTTTTCCTATTTTCTTCCTCCGTTCCTTATTCTCTTCCTTTTTCTTCTACCATTTCTCCTTCCTTTCCTTATTTTCTTCCTTCTTCCATCGCTCCTCTCCTTTCTTCTTTTTGTCATTTTCACCTTTCCTTATTTTTTCCCCTTCTCTTCCTTGTTTCTTTCCTTCCCTCTTTATTTTCTTCCTGTTTCCTTCCTTAATTTCTTACTTCCTTCCTTCCATCTTTCCTTTCTTCATGAATCCCTTTACTCCGTAATTTTTTCCCTTGTTTGCTCGCTGACCTTCCTTCATTCCATCCTTCCTTAGTTCATTTTTCTTCCTTCCTGCAATTTCTTCCTTTCTTCCTATGCTTCTCCCTCTCATCCTTCCACCTTACCTTTCTTTCTTTTCCCTTGCTCCTTCCCTGATTCTTCCCTTTCTCCTCCATTCTTCCTGTTTTCTTCTTTAATTTCCTTCTTTTGTAATTTCTTCCTTCCTTCTTTCACTATTCATTCTGTCCATTCTACGTTCCTTCCATGCTCCCTTCCTCCTTATATTTTTACTTCCATCATTTTTTTCCTTCCATACTTCCTTCCATCTTTCCATCCTTCATTACTCTCTTTTGTTATTAATTTCTTCCTTTTTTTTGCTCGCTGACCTTTCTTCATTCCATCCTTCCTTAGTTTATTTTTCTTCCTTCCTGCCATTTTTCCCTTCCTCTTACATTTCTCCTTCTCATCCTTCCACTTTTCCTTCATTTGTTTCTACATCCCTATCTTCCATCTCTTCTGCATTCCACACACTGAATGAGACATTCTGCAGTGTACCATGTCTTCTCCATCAATGAATCCCATCACATACCCTGCGGGTATTTATAACCTGATCATCCTCATGCAGCGCCATCTGCAGGAGCCTGAAGTTACTACCACCTTAAACAGGCAAAATGTTGTGTGTCTGGGAATCTTGATCTCAACATGTCACATAGGAACATTAGCTCAATGCATAGTCACCCAACAATGTCTCAAAATATAACCATCAGCGGGTGAAGTGGCGAGCGTTGTGTAGATTAGCCCAATCTGGACACAATTTCTGTATTGAATACAGTGAACTCTGCATGACTGTGGATTTCCTGCAGAGAAGAATGAAATGGACTGTTTTCCTATTTGCTGTCTTCTTCTCCTGACGTGTTTATTATCTGTCCATTCAGACAGTGATTTAAAGGCATAGTGTGACAGTGGTGGGGATTGACCAGGGGAAGAAGAAAAAGCGGGATGTATCGATAGGCCGGGCTTAGACCCTCAACTAAAGAGCAGGAGAGAGAAAAAAAGAGAGGAAATTGATTGGCCAGATGTGCTGTCTTTTGAAAATATACATCTCACCTGCTGAGGAGAGATGAATTAAGCAGAGGAGGAATGAATGGAAGCTGAATCCTAATATTGCTCATGTATATTTCATGAGTGAACAGTCAATAGTGTTTTGTACTGAGTGCTGGGAAAGGTTCACGCAGGAGACACTTTTGTCCTCAGCGAATCCTCTTCGGCTTTCGTCCGGCGGAGACGAGCTCAATCCAGATGAGAAGAGAGAGTCAAAAGTTTGGGAACATCAGCAGAAAACATAAAACTTAAAGGATGTGAGTGTGTAGAGCCTTCCATGATATTACACCATCTTCATCAAATCACGTCTCCGGTTCTAGACGTCACAGCATAGAAACAAAGTCAAGTTGATCATTGCCATCAAGTTATTTTGAAAGTTCTGCCTCAAAACTCAATGCTAGTTTTAGTTTGATGTTGATAGACAGAGTAAAAACAGAGATATGATCATTTAAACTTGGGCAACACTTAATAATAACTTTCATTAATAGCTCATTAATTAATTATTAATAATTGTGAACAAATTGTTAGTTCATGAAGTTCATGAGAATTTCATTATTATTATTATAATTTGTTAACATTTGCAAAAAATCAATACAATCATTAGTAACTACATGAACTTTTTCATTTGTAAACATTTGTTCATGTCCAAATTCTCATGAACTAATGATGTGTTCACAGTTATTAATCATTAGTTAATGGCTTATTGATGAAAGTTATTATAAAGTGTCACCTAAATTTGATATAAAAATCTTATTTACACAGGAAGACAGACCATACAGTAGGACCAACACTGCCCCCAAGTGGATAACAAAGGCCTCACAGCTGCTTTTTGTTGTAAGTAGTTGTATATCAGCTTCATTTGATCTCCATTTATACCATCATATGTTCACATTTACAAGCTGTGTTCACATTTTTATATCTTTAAAATGCATCATTCATCATGTTTGTGTTTTTATAGTCAGTACTCAAACTCGATTTGATGTTTCTGGAGCCAGTTTGTTGATGCAGTACTAACCCAAAGTGTAAAATTATTGTCAGGTCGCAAATGTGATGTAAACAGTACCAAAGTGGTGATAAAGGCAAGATTTAATATACAAATAAGCAAAGTTTACACAATCTACTTTATCAGGAACTACTTTCTTGTAGCTCCAACTGTAATAGCTACACCCACTGTGTACTTTATAAAAAAAAAAAAAAACTGTAATAGTTCCACCTGCTGTGTACTCTATTTCAAAAAACTGCAATAGCTCCACCCACTGTGTACTTTATTAAAAAAAACTGTAATAGCTCCACCCACCGTGTACTTTATCTTTAAAAACTGTAATGGCTCCACCCACTGTGTACTTTATTTTTAAAAAACTGTAATAGCTCCACCCACTGTGTACTTTATTTTAAAAAATGGTAATAGCTCCACCCACTGTGTACTTTATTTAAAAGAAAATGGTAATAGCCCCACTCTCAGAAACCACTCTCCACTCACTGTCCACTTATAATAGTTACGTAGGTGTTATAGGTGTTATAGGTGTTAATAGTTCATAGTTACAGTGGACATGCTTCAGTGCTGTAATGTTCTGCAGATGTTTCATCAGCTAAAGAGGTTTCTGAGAGTTCAGTTAAAGATTTCACTCTATAAACTATGTTCATCATGTGTGAGAGAGAGACCTATAGGAAAAGACGGAGAGAGAGATGCTGCAGGGGGAATCATCCATTCTATTTGAGAAACAATAGACTTCATTCTTTTCTTCTCATTTGCTCTTCTCGTGTGCTTTCTTTGTGTTAATTGCTTTGTAGAGACTTTAGCTCTTCAGTGTGGCTCGACACACTTTGCCTTCATTACAGCAGACTCTGATATTCGCTTTTGCTGCTTCCTATCTGCTCTTTTATTCTCAGCTAAGTGCAGTCGCACTACACATGTTACTGAACTGTCTTTCTGAAACCTCCCACACAAAATGTGCCCTGTAGAAAGAGTAAAGACTCTTATTTCAACATCATGTTTTTTTGTCGCTTTACAATAACCAGCCTTATTAAATCTAATCACATTTACTGTGATCCCATGATCAGTGTATGAAGATGAGTGGAGGGTCTCAGAAAGTATCTTAATACACATTAAATACACCAAATATTAATACAGGCACTTGTAGTTAAGTCCAACATTAAAGGTGACATATTACATCTATTTTCCATAAGTTAACCCAGTTCCCTGAGGGTCTTAATATTTCTATCAAAGTCCCTCAATGATTTAGCACCACAGTATCCACTGTCACGCTTTTTAAACAGCTCTATTCATAATGACCAGACATCATGTTCTTTGCGGCTTCATCACCTTTTCAGCAAAGATTTCAGTCAGTGAGGATCTGGTGTCATATCCTCCACCACTGGTAGGGGCAAAACAGTTGCACAATTTAAAAAGGGAACAAAAATTAAATGAGCTTCCTCAGCTTCATGTGGAAATCACCACAAAACAAAGCAGAAATCGCCATAAAACACAACAGAAATTGCCATAAAACAACAGAAATCACCAGAAAACACAACAAATCACCATAAAACACAACAGAAATCACCACAAATGACAACAGAAATCACCACAAATGACAACAAAAATCACCAGAAAACACAACAGAAATCACCACAAAACACAACAGAAATTATCACAAAACACAGCAGAAATCATTAGAGATCCATGTCAGCACTTGAGTGTAGCCACAAGATTTAAATTGGTAAGGAAATTTTGATTAAGATTCTGATTTCAGCTTTGTGTTGAATTCATAGAGTGAACAGTACATGACAACACAATAGAAACCAGCAGAAATTTTCCTCATCTGCACTGAAGGTCAGTGTTAATCCCACTTTAAGTTTTCTTTACAGTTTTTACAGATAAATTATTAGTGACTAAAGTCAGAGCTAATTTAGTATTTTAGCTCTTTAAGCAAATACAATTTTTTCTTAATAAGTATTACCTTAATTTGCATTACAGTAGTCCCTCTCTATTTCACGGTTTGACCTTCACAGACTCGCTGTTTCATGTGATTTCAATAAATATAAATTTTTGGGAATTTTCGCTCTCGTGAAATTTGAAATTTGTGGGGAATTAGATGTGCGGTATTGTGTATACGTATTTACTACAGATGCGTAATGCGCGCTGTACAGTAAGATCCCTCGTCTTGCATTTAACTTCAGCATCCAGCTGTCTGACATCCGGTACGGTGTTGTGTACGTACTGTATTTGTGAGATTTTTGCCAAAAATTTAACTTATTTAATCCCTACAATGGCACCCAAACATTCTGCAGCTTTTAACAATGCTGGCACCAAATCCAAATGTCACTGAAAAATGCTGATGATAAAAAAGAAGATTGAGTTTCTTAGCATGTTGAAGGAAGGGATATTTACTGTATGTATGTTATTAAATGATTTAAGAGTTTAAAACCTTTTTATGAACATTACAGTATAAGTTTTTTTAATGGTACTGTACATGTACAGTACAGAAAAAGTTATTAAGGGAGTGGGAAATGGTTCTGTATAAGAGTGTGCGAAGGGTTTATAAAGCCTTAAAATAATGTGTTCCTACTTCACGTAAATTCAACTATTGGGGGGGGTCTGGAAGGTAACCTCTGTGTTAAATGAGGGACTACTGTATTTAGCTCTTGTGACATCATTTTTTTTTTGGAACATATAGAAATAATACTGGGCATTACATAATTACATAATCAATACATGCAGTATTAAACATTTTATTTTAAAAGCAAAGAATTGCATAAAGACATCGTTGAGACTAATGAATGCTCCCAAATTAATAATACAATTTTCATTAATTGACTCTATTAATTGATATTACTGCCTTAATTATAGTTGTTAGTGTTAACAATGCTACTAGATCATCTTACTTTTGTATGAGGGAGCTGAGAGATAAGAGTCTGAGAGAAATGGCGTTACTCTGTTATTAAAGAACCGCACCCTGGAGAACCGCAGGCAGATATAGAGTACAGTCCTATTCACACAGTATTACAGTGCTAAATAAACAGGTATGAATTGCTCCAGCAGCATGGTGAGGGATTGTGGTTTATAGCCCTATTAAGATTGGATTTGTTTATCAGGAGGACGTCTGTAAATACAAATCTCCTCACGGATAATACTCAGGCTTGCAGATGCAATAAATTGACTGCAGGATGAGTCGGGTTCTAGTGGGCCATACCTTCTGGATGTTTGCACCACCACTGTTGTCACATGGTCAGATGGTTAGATCTTCATTCTCCTCTTTGAAAGAAAATTGTTTAAAAAAATAAAACATGACAAAAACATGAGATTCAGAGTGTAGACAACAAAGTAGCAATAAAACACTGGTGCAGTTCAAAGTTCATGATGTTTGTTCTTCACATTCAGAGCTTCAAGATTTTTTTCTTTTCTAAAATCCACACAAAAGAGAGGAGTCATATGAATGCTGAAAGCCTCTTTGTTCTATTCAGCTTTTTCCCCCACCACCAGTAGGGGGGTAACAGCTACACCATTTAAAATGGTACAAAAATTCAAATAACCTCAGCTTCATACAGAAATCAGCATAAAACAGCAGAAATAAGCTTAAAACAGCAAAAATCAACATAAAACACAGCAGATATCACCATAAAACACAACAGCAATCAGCATAAAACACATCAGAAATCACCACAAAACACAGCAGAAATCAGCATAAAACACAGCAGAAATCACCATAAAACAGCAGAAATCATCATAAAACAGCAGAAATCACCACAAAACACAACAAAAATCACCATAAAACAACAGAAATCACCATAAAACACAGCAGAAATCACCATAAAACAACAGAAATCACCACAAAACAGCAGAAATCACCACAAATCACAACAGAAATCACCATAAAATAACAGAAATCACCACAACACACAGCAGAAATCACCAGAAAACTCAGCAGAAATCACCACAAAACACAACAGAAATCACCACAAAACACAGCAGAAATCACCACAAAATACAACAGAAATCACCACAAAACACAGCAGAAATCACCACAAAACACTAAAAATTTATTAATATTTTTAGCTGATAAAGAGTCTGCTTCAAATTAACCAGCTGTCAGATCTTGAGTTGGGAACACTTTACAAAAGGATGATGTTCTTAAGGATACATTACTTACATCAGCATGTTATGACTGACATTTATAAAGACTTTTATTTTCTCAATTACCATAATCAGTTATAAAAATTTTACATTTGACGAGCAGACTTTATGGTAAATGTTAGTTGATATGAGCTAATGTATTGTACCAAACATTGATTTTTAGTTTCAGTCCCTTACTGATATTTGAGGCCTAAACAAATAGAACTGAGCACCCAATTTCTTTCATGATTAAGGCTTTGTGTTTGTTGTTTAAAGAGCTGTTTAAAAAAGATTTTATTCAATGTTTATGAAATATCTTAACCTGAAATTTGACCCAAACACAGTAGGAGGGTAAATGTGTATTCACATAATATTGAACGTTGAGAACATACGACTCTGAAAATATAGGACTCATGGAACACTGAGCTGTAAGGCCATAGGGCTTTGAGAACATAGGACATGAAAACAGTGGACAATGGGAACATAAAGACGGGAAACATAGGACACTAAGAACATAGAACTGTGGGAACTTTGGACTTTGGGAACATGTGATCTTAGGAAAACGTGGCAATACAGGACTCTGAGAACACTGAGCCCTAGGAACATGGGGCTCTGGGAACATATGACCTTGGAAACGTACCTTGGAAACGTACCTTGGAAACAACCCTGGGAATACAAGAGTATGGGACACAGGGCCTTGGAAACATTGGACCCTGGGAATATATGACTCTGGTAATATAGCACTGTGGGAACACTAGACCTTTAGAACATAGGACTCTAGCAACATACTTTGGGAGCATATGACCATGAGAAAATAGGAAATGGGGAACATGAGGTGCTAGGAACTTTGGACATTGAGAACCTGTAATCTTAGGAAAATGTGACACTGTGAATACAAGACTATGGAAATAAGGAACCCTAGGAACATTGGATTCTGGGAACATATCACCCTGGGAACATTGAACATTGGAAACATTGAACCCTGGGAACATAGGATGTGGGAACACAGTATCCTGGGAACATAGAACCATAGGGACATGGGAGTTAAGAAACATTATAACCTGAGAACATAGAACCTTTGGGAATGGACAAAACAAAGACAAAGGACTTTGGGAACATTTGCCTTTGGGAATGTACAGTAGAACTGGGAACACTGGGAACACTGAGCCCTAGGAAAATAAAACTTTAGCAATATAGGACCTTGAGGACCTAAAACTGTGACTTTGGGAACATAGAATGCTAGGACAGTAGAACCTTAGGAACTTTGGACACTGGGAACATAGGACCCAAACTAATGTTGGTATATTTACTTTATATGTAGTAAACGTGAAAATGAGAATTTTACTCTTAAGTTTAACTTTGGATGATTTTGAAGGAAACAGATGAAGATGTCTGAATAAGCTGATTAGTCCATCAGGTAGTTTATCTGAAATGAAACATTTTGCACTTCTCGGTGATAACACAGTTCCTAGTGTGCTGGACTTTCTCTGAACCCAGATAATCTTCTCTGAGGGGGGGGGGTTTCAGGTGGAAACACATGCTAGGAGACCAAATGTCAAGTAGCCGCAGTCAAACATCATCTAATCCCAACACTACATAACTGGAAAATCACAGACGTGTGTCCAGATGGGACTAAAGTGCTGAGTTTGGTGAAAAACAGTAAACCATTTGGCTGATCTGGGAATCACAGCACAGCTCCTGTAGAAGAAGAACTTGCCTCAGAATCTTCATCTACATCTAGGCCAGTCTGAGCAGGACAGAGTGGCTCAACAGATCTGCTCTGAATTTACTAACGCAAGGCATTATCACACACACACACACACACACACACACACACACACACACACACACACACACTGAAGAGAGGTGTGTATGTGTGTGTGTTGAGTATTTATCCTTCTGAAACAAACTGTGATAAGGATCTGAGCAGTAATCTGAGAGGAACTCTCTGAGAGAATCTTATCACAGAGCATCCATCACACTTCCAATAAATTACTTTTCCTTCATCTGCTTCTCTCCTCCCTCTCTCTCTCTCTCTCTCTCTCTCTCTCTCTCTCTCTCTCTCTCTCTCTCGCCCCTTTATCTCTCTTAGTGCACTTGTCTCACTCTCAGCGTCTCTCTCTCCTCTCTCTCTCTTTCTCTCTCTCTCATCTCCCTAGTGCCTTTGTCACGCTCTCTTCTTCCTCTCTGTGTCTTTCTCATTCTCTCTCTCTCTCTCTCTCTGTCTCTCTCTCTCCTTTTATCTTCTTATGCTTCTCTCTTCCTCTCTCTTTCTCTCCCGTTACGTCTCATAATGCCATTGTCTGGCTCTCTCCACTTTCTCTCAGTCTCTCTCTCTCTCTCTTTGTCTCACTCTTCTCTCTTTCTCTATGTCTCACTCTCTCTCTCTCCTCTCTCTCCTAGTCTGACTCTGTTTCTCATCTTTCTTTCTTAATGTCTATTCTTTCTCACTCTTGTCTTTCTCTCTCTTTCTGCCACTGTCTCTCTGTGCCCCCTCAGCTCACTCTCTCCAGTTGTCTTTCTGTCTGTCTAGTTCACTCTTCTCTTTCTCACTGTCTTTCTCACACTTTCTCTCTCTTTTTGTAACTCTTTGCACCAGTGTCTATCTCTTTCTTTCTCCCCTTGTTCTCTCAGAGTCTTTATTTTTTCCTCTCTCTCCCTTTATACTCCTTTATCTCTCTTTGCACACCTCTCTCTGTCTTTCTCTCTCTCTCTGTCTGTCTTTCTTTCTCTCTCTCTCTCTCTCTCTCTCTCTCTCTCACTCTCTCTCTC
>BRDA01054021.1:0-14038 GCA_036984385.1 Crenuchus spilurus | reverse complement strand
TATATATATAAAGGTGCTAAGGTGCTTACAAATGCAGGAATCAAAAAGTGTACACACCTGGGCTAGTGAAAATAGAATCTGAATAACAGTGTTTTTACAAAATAAAAATCATCATTTTGCATTTATTTAATGTATATAGTTACTGTATTTATATAGCAACTACATTAAATGCAAAATGTTGATTTTTGTTTTGTAAAATGTGTTAATAATACATGCTTACAAATTACTGTGGAGCATTAAAATGTAGGGATTTTTATATTTTTTGTCCTGGAAATATTATTTCCAAGCTGCACAGCACTGAAGCCACATTTTTTAGGTACAAGAGGGTACCTTCAACAGGACAGAAACTGAGTGCTCAGATCTATTTCTGTGGGACTCAAACATCAATAAATGATTGAAATTAAAAATCAACACATATACAACACATATTCTAACTGAAGATATGACATAGTTTCTCTGAAACAGAATCTTCAATTAGCAGCTCAAAATAGTCAGAAATGAACAACTTGAATAAAAAAGTATATATAGGAGCATTACTTCTTATAAATTTTTCAAACATTACATGAACCTTGAATGAACATTATTTTAAGGTTCCCTTATATCTTTTTTTCTGAATCATAATATTTTCTTGTGAAACCTCACCAAGATAATTTTTGATATTCAGAATGTTCCAGGAACATAAGTTTGTTGTTAAGAAAACAAAAAATTTAAAATAGCATTGAGTGAATGTTAGCTTTTAAAGGTTCTCTCAATATTATGGAAGCATTTCAGATTATGGTTACTTAAATTGAACATTCCTGTTAAAGAATCATTTTAAAAAAATATCTATATGGAAATGAAAAGCTAACATTAAGAGAATGGTTTGTGTTTGATGGGACATTTCAATTACCAATTACTTTTTTGTGAAAAAGAATTGTATTATACTTAAGTGTATCATTTGTTCCAAAAAAGAAATAGACTAGAGATGCTACTTTGTTTATGGATTAAAGATTAACAGGCAGAATTAGGAAATTAGTAATATATTTAGTACATGTTTGGATTCATAATATAACATGGTGTCTCTATATATAATATAGCAAGTGACGTAATCAGCATTAATTATAAGATGACCAAAACTTTTCCAAAATGTTGCTGTATAAATGAACATTTGTTTCATGCTGTTTAGAGAAAGACATTATATACTGCAGAGTATTTATTCAGTATGAGATATATACCGAGTGTGGAGTATTTAATGAGTAGAGAATATTTACTTAGTTTGGAGTGTTTGTTGAGTATGGAGTCATTATTGAATATGGAGTATTTACTGACTATGGAGTCATTATTGAATATGGAGTATTTACTGACTGGAGTCATTATTGAATATGAAGTATTTACTGACTGGAGTCATTATTGAATATGGAGTATTTACTGACTGGAGTCATTATTGAATATGGAGTATTTACTGACTGGAGTCACTATTGAATATGCAGTATTTACTGACTATGGAGTCATTATTGAATATGGAGTATTTACTGATTGTGGAGTGAATATGGAGTATTTACTTACTGGAGTCATTATTGAATATGGAGTATTTACTGACTGGAGTCACTATTGAATATGGAGTATTTACTGACTGGAGTCACTATTGAATATGCAGTATTTACTGACTATGGAATCATTATTGAATATGGAGTATTTACTGACTGTGGAGTGAATATGGAATATTTACTTACTGGAGTCATTATTGAATATGGAGTATTTACTGACTGGAGTCACTATTGAATATGGAGTATTTACTGACTATGGAGTCATTATTGAATATGGAGTATTTACTGACTGTGGAGTGAATATGGAGTATTTACTTACTGGAGTCATTATTGAATTTGGAGTATTTACTGACTGGAGTTACTATTGAATATAGAGTATTTACTGACTGGAGTCAATATTGAATATGCAGTATTTACTGACTGGAGTGAATATGGAGTATTTACTTACTGGAGTCATTATAGAGTATTTGAGTATTGAGTTTGTTTGGTAAATTGTATGGAACAATGGGCTTCATTGGCTTTATAATCAGTATTTATAAGATGCCACAGGTGCAGCTATCTGAGCTTGAATCAGTTAAGATGGGGAGCGTGTTTGAGTGAGTATGAATTATGAATTAACTTATCGTACCACAGGGGGCGGAGCTTACCAGAATACGGGTGGTGGAGAAAAAAACCCGTGGAACTAGATTCCGTGGTTGATGCGGTGGTAGTGATGGGGGGTCTGTCTAAAGTTTCTTTGATGCAAATAACGTCAGAGTAACTCTAAAGGGGGGAAAATGCTTAATACAAGTTTCCTTTCCGAGGCTGCCAGAGTGTAGTTAAAGGGGAAGTTCACTTTATTTCACATGTGACACATATTCTACAGACATATTCTAATATTCTATTTAATGCAAACATATTATAGATTATTGTAAAACGATAATGCACGATGATGATGATGATGATTATTATTTTTATTATGATTTTTTTATTATTATTATTATTATTATTATTATTATTATTATTATTATTATTATTATTATGTTGAAAAAATATAATTAAGTCTATAATCATGTTGTCTTTTTTTCAGAAGTTTTGAATATTTCTAGGCTTCTGGTGCTACTGGTCTTACTGGTGATATTCCCCCACATGATGGCGACACAAGAACAGCCTCATCTCCCTCAACACTAATTCAATTATTGTTTAATGAGTACAGCTGTGGTGTCAGTCTCATTTTATAACACATGTCTAGGCTAAAATTAATGTGACATTACACACCAGACAGTTCATGTATAAAAGTGTCTTTATGTGGTTTACATGCACAGGCTAAATGTCTGTTCACTGACAGCAAGTTGAAATAAATGGGAATGTTGAGGAACCAGTCGTATTTCCAGAGAAGTGTGCCCCTTTAATAACACCTGCAGTTGAGGTGAGGCAACTTAAAAGTTCCCGCCCTCTGCAAACTTGATCATACTTGTGCTTCTTCATGCACGGATAACATGAGCATGGAGAATGAGCAAAGGCAGCTCAAGGAAATATGAACTTAGCGTGTCTGTTACAGGTGAGTCTCTGTAAACAATTTATCTTATATAACATGAGATTGTTTTTGTAATTGTTAAACATTGTTCACATGGTAATTGCACTAGTGAGCAGTGTAGAAGAGAAGGTCAAAGTCCATGTTTCTCTGTGTGAATAGGACTATTTTCTGAGTCCTTATTTTGGGATTATTCCACGAACATTGCGTGGAACATAGAAATGAAATGAAATGAAATCAAAGCATTTTTTTTTCAATTTTATTTGTGTAACTAAATCATGGAAACTGTACAATTCATTTCATAATAATCCATAACCTCTCTTGTCAAACATTAGTAACTAATCTTTGGTTGAAAGTGAATTCAGATATGAACAATTGGTCTAGGAGATAAGAGTAAGAGTTTGAAAGTGAGACTGGTTTTCACTGTTACAGCTCTCACTGAGTCATGCGGCAGAAATGAATTTTCATCGCTCCACAAGCAAGTTGTTGTTAAACTTTCATATGGAAAGAGGGGTGTTGCTTTCTTCAGCCTGCTAAGCCCTTTCTCTGGTTCTCTTTGTAGAGGGTGCTTCTTGTGGCATCTGTCAGGCAGATCATATGCCACACGCTGCTGCCTTTCTCGACACCGGAGGAGCAGGTGGAAGGAATTAAGATAGGCACTCTGAGCACAGCCTACTCCCCACCGTACCAGCTGCTCGGAAGAGGATATTTAAGAGTGAACAAGGAAACAGGGGACTTGTATACAACAGAGCAGAAAATTGACAGAGAGACCTTGTGTCCATCACAGGAGGATGGGGACTGTACTATTTCAGAACTTGCCTTAGTGGGGCCTGAACAAGAGGTGGTGAAAATAACTGTTTTTGTAAAAGATATTAATGACAATCCTCCTTATTTTGAAACTAATGGAATTCATCTAAATATTCCTGAAGATGTGACTATTGGGACGATGTTTCCATTGGACATTGAAGCTCGGGATGAGGATTTTGGCAGCAACAGAGAAATAAGCTACCATTTAGAAGGAGCTGAAGGTTTCTTCAGTGTGGTCCAGCATGCATTTGCTCTTGGGCTGGTTGTGGAAAAAGAGCTTGACCGTGAGGCCCAGAATGAGCACCGAATGGTTCTTATTGCTCTGGATGGTGGCTCTGTGCCTCTGAGTGCTTCAGCATCTCTTGTCATCACAGTACTGGATGTTAATGATCATTGCCCAGAGTTCAGCCCGAATAACCCTCAAACAATTACAGTGCAAGGAGGAGCAGTACGAGGCACAACTGTGGGTCAAATTCAAGCCATAGACCGAGATGTGGGCAGCAATGCCCAAGTCACCTATTCCTTCAGTCCTCTGATTTCAGAGCGAGCCAAGGAGCTCTTCCAACTAAATCAAGTCACAGGCAAGATAAGCTTAGCTTTGGATGTGAGGGTAGACACCACTGAGGAGCACATGTTGAAGGTGATTGCAAACAGCCCACCTTGTCCAACTGCACAAACACAGGTAACTGTATACATGCAGCCAGTGGCAAGCCTAGAACCAGCCATTGAGATCAAGTTTGTAGCAGAATATGAAAATCAAACAATACTGTTACGAGAGAATGAGCCTCCCACTGTCTTGGCCCTTTTGGAGTTGAGAGACACCTCAAGCATCCGAGGGGTTCTGTCCTTAGAGGCAGATAACATGCCATTCACTCTGAGAGAACAAGCAGGCAACTATCTGCTTTCAACATCAAAGCCGCTAGACTTTGAGCAATGCAGTGACTATCGTGTTACAGTTGTTATAAGTGAAGCCCACGGCAAACGTGTGCGTGGAAGGAAAGTGATCAAAGTCACGGTTGAAAACGTGAACGATAACACCCCACAGTTTGAACAGCCTCACTATCAGGTGGAGGTGGAAGAGAACAATAAACCTGGTGTGCCTTTAATCCAAGTTAGGGCAACTGATGGAGACAGTGGACTCTATGGCCAAGTGTCATATCAGTTGATTCACACTCCTTCAATTTTCTATATTGATAAAGCAACAGGCATGCTGACTGTTACAGAGTCTTTGGACCGAGAGCAACAGGAAGTGTATGTCCTATCAGTCTTGGCCAGGGACCAAGGCTCCCCACCTCTAGAGGCACTGGTGTCTGTGTCTGTAAATGTCCTGGACCAGAATGACAATGAGCCAACCTTTATCACGCCACACTTCCTCTTCTTCATCTCAGAGAGTATTCAGCGGCTAAACCATGTTGGGAAGATTGAGGTGATGGATGCTGATGAAGGGGACAATGGGAAAGTCGTTGACATACGAGTGTTGGACAATGACATCCCCTTTGCAGTGGACGTTTCCCAGCGCTCACTTCGCTGCACTGATGTAGTGGACAGGGAGAAGCGGGACCGCTATGATTTGCTTCTTCATGCTGTAGATGGTGGCAACCCTTCACTCTCCTCCACAGCTTCTGTGACCATTTTTGTGGAGGACGTCAATGACAACTGCCCACAAGTGATCCTGCCTCGTAGTAACCTCTCCTGCATGACTATTTCCCCTAGCACCAGCGCTGGCAGCACTGTCACCAAGATCTATGCCATCGACCGTGACTCAGGAATGAACTCTGACATCACCTACCACATCACAGCCAGTCAGCCAGCCCAGTCCAGCCCGTTCCAGATTGACCCATACTCAGGGAACATCACACTAGTACAGCAGCTGGCTGGCAGTGACTATGGTATGCACCATCTCTTCATCGTGGTGAGCGATGGGGGAAAGCCAGCACCCCTGCAGACCACCGTATGGGTCAACCTGATGGTCAATGAGACACTGGAGCAGTGCCACATTACAAGCATCCCTACATACCCAACTCAAGACTATAACCGCCCCAAACACATGGCATTAGAACCCCGCAACAGGCTAGTACAGTCTTGTACAGAAAAGCCTCATGCAGAACACTCTTGGCTCATACTGCTCTGTGGAATAGCTTTAATTGTGTTCTCATCATGCCTGCTTTTGGTTGCAATTATGATTTATGTGAGACAAAAAAAACTAATGCAAAAAAGAACTTGTGAACATGAGCTACAGCCTTTAAATGGAAAGAAATGACACAACACAGGCTCATTAGAAAGCTGTACATTAAATGTTTAATATTTTTTTTAGATGAATGCATTGAACTATGTGCCCTTTCTCATATGGTTCACACAATTTACACTAAATAGTAAGAAAATGTTGCTCTGTTCACAAGGGCCATTACTCAGGGCCATCCAAATCATCTACACTTTTTTTTATTTAAGCCTTCACAGTAAAGTAGCTGTTCAACATTCTACTTCACTTCATTTCTTATCTTACAATTGCAAAAATTGGGTCTGACTGAGGTTGAGAAGCAAGCATTCAGTATTGAATGAGGAACTGAAACTACTTTAAAGATACACCAACCAAAGGAATGCAGATCCCCTACCAGCAAGTTTTCATTGCAAACTTTTGCAATCAAGATTAAACAAAAAATACAGTTAGTAGACACATGCAAAAGATAGAGTGACTCCTGATTTTATCTCTTTTACCTCAAGTTCATCCATGAATGGCAAGCACTTAAATTTTGGATTATTCAGTATTATTCAGATTATAAACTTCATGTTAATAGGTTATAACATGTCAAGAGGTTATGCATTTAATGAATCTTGTGCAAGAAATCGAACAAACAATAGCCAGGATAAGCCAGTGATTACCAGGACAACCTTACATGGTGTGGGTTTCTGTCAGGGATAAGTGCTATTAGCTAAAAGACCAGTTGGCTGAAGAGTTTGTTAATCCGCTGATGCCTTGATTAGAGCTCTCTCAAATTCCTAACAATAATTGATGGAAGTCTCAGGTATTAGTAGCCACAAAAGGTTCCCATTTCTCTTGAAGTGAGGTGTTGAAAATCTCTCAAGGTGCTGTTTCAGTGGAAGCTGGGAGATGAGGCTGGGGGGTTTGTGCAGTAATGAGAGACAGTACTTTGTCTAAAGTCATACTATTCCCCGTCATTTGATATCAACCTTTCTCACCCCATGCGGGTGGATGTGGCCCAGGGTCGCTTGAGGCTCACTCTAATGAATTTCTTTAGACATCCACAGGCATTCAAAAAGTAGCTTAGCAGAAGGTATTTTTGAGTGTAATTGATGTTAAACATCTGACTCTGACATTAAGTCTTATTCAAGTATGCCTTTAAGCCAGTTGTGAAAGTTTTTGATTCTGTGCTATTTTATATATAATATATTATTATATATATAAAATAATATATAATATATTATTAACTACCTTCTCTAAAAAAAAGTCCTGGACCATCACTGGGGTGGTTCTCTCAAGGCTAGTGGTTTGTATTTTGTAGTGGGCAACAAAACAATCTCCCAAATAGCAGCCTGTGTAAGCACAGCACTCTGTATCAATAAGAGTTCTTGGGCAAGACTCATTTGTACAAATGTAAGTTGACTGAAATTGTATTTTGTTCTGGACAGGAGAGTCTGCTCTTCACTCTGTTTAAACTTTTATAAATATTTTACTGTAAAACATGTTTTTTTCTCCTGGTTAAGTGAATGTAGTCAAAATTTAAGTTACTCAAATTGATTTTATGAACTTATTCACCTTGCTTGTTCCTGAATGGAAAAAAATGTGCTTGTGTTGTACTGTTTTTCTGCCAGTGTGCTTAACAGCCAGGAGTCACATATTCCAGCACTTTGTTGAATGATAATCCAGTGAAATAATGTGACCCCATAGTGTAATGTACATGTGCGTGCATCTCTGCCATCGTGGCATGGAATATCATCTCTAAACAAACTATTATCTTAACATATGATAAGCTATGTCTACAGCAGGGTTTGCATTAAGTTTGTCTTTCACACTGCCCCCATTGACACTCTTGGGTGCATACCAAAAATGTAAAATATGTTTAGTGTGCAAGATATACTATGACTATGACTTGTATTTTTACACTCATAAAGAACATATGCTCTTCATCTTAAGTGACATTTGCTAAATATTTTCATGGAAATGGAAAGGTAATATTATTTTACTTTAAATAGAATTTAACTTAAGATAAATACATACAGTGTGGACCCAGACTACACTCACCACATTATAGACAAGTATAAACACTGTACCATCTCAAGAAAAAGTGTTTTTACACTCTAAAAACAAAATGTTCCTGTAAGATTGTGTAGAGATTGTCACACCAGCAGAACCTTTAAAAGTGCCTCCAGGATTTTTAAACTTCTTTGAAAAGCCTTAGAGTACTTTGAAGAACACTTTCTTGGAAAAGGTTCTTGGAAGAACCCGGTCTGTTTTTAAAATATTCTTAAAATGAATTGACACATTGGTACAACCTTTAAAAGTGCCTCCATGAACCTTTTTATCATAGGAAAGATTTCTTGAAAGGTTTTTAAAAGTTTCTTAAAACATAAATCCTAAAAGAACCTTACATTAATTTAGAAAATTTAAATTTACATTAAATTACATTTAATAAAAAAAACTACAGTGAATGGAAAGAGAACACACACAGTGCTTGTGTGTGTGTGTTGGCACAGTTTTTGTTTTGCAACAAATTCTTTCACCTGCAATCTTTCATCTGTTTGTAGATAAGCTGAATTTTGATATAAAAATTAAGTAATCTTTCCTCACAGCATCAGGTCAGACCTGAACCTGAGTCACAGTGCCATTCAGCATAATAACAATACAAAATAATAACAAACTAATAGTCATAATAATTACTATGATATTTCTTATTACAGTAAAATATTTAATAATAACCTGTGAAAACATCTCAGCCACCTTCAGAAGTGAACCACCATTCAACAGTAATTTATCTTTAGTATCTTTTATTTAGGGAATTAGTAATGATTTTGTTCTGACAGTGTCTGAACTGAAGAGTGGTCTAGACTATAAGCTGTCTGTACTAGCAGAGATGATTCTCTTAATGGAAACAAAGCACTGCTATATGTTGTTCTTTACAAGAGTGTCTGCTGTAAATATAAACATAAATGTAAATGTAAATTCTCACAACCACATCTGGGCTGATTCTGGGTCATAAAACAACAGCAGAGAAAGAATTGAGACCTCGGACTACAATTAGCTCTGGAGTAAATTTAACTGTTACATTAGAAGATCCTTTCTAGATAATCTAGATGTGTCTGGAAGCTTTCTGGAAATGCTATTAAACAGGTAGCCAACAAGAACAAATAAACAGTATGATGTTTTCTTTTCACTCAAGACCGGTTTTTCTGCTTCTGCTTTGACAGTTATAATTGACAATAGTGATACTTACATTTTATTTACGGGTCATAAATTTGTTCACACGCTGATATATGACATTGCTTAGCTTCTCCATCCTTATCAACAAATCAGGCTTTAATCCCATAACAGCTCTTATCATACTATCAAGCACGAATGTTTGTTTACATTTTTACAAAAGTGAGAAGATGGCAAAGGATCAAACTAACTCAAACACACGGAAGGCTTAGTGTGTACACAGTGAAATCTGTGCATTTACTCTTTATACTGACAATAAACAAAGACGCAGAAAGACTAATTCATTATAGAAAAATGAGTTTCATAAGAAGCAGCAAGACAAAAGTAAAGTACTATTTAAAAAAAGCATTAAGCACCAAAATATTTAAAACCATCTATCTTACTAATATGAGCTTGTGCTTGTAAAGTTGTACATGTGATACTGGTACTTGTTTGCAAGTATAAAGTATTATGCAAAAGTCTAAGGTATCTAAACTTTAAAAAATATATTTTGGTGATGTTTGCTTTTCTTGTAAAAAAAAAAAAACTTCACATATAACTAGAATAAGTGTAAAAAGTACAAATAAAGTAAAAATTACAGTAAAAAAAATCTTGTTTATGTATGTGTGTGCCTACTTGTACACATTTGTTCATACAGTGCAAAGGTCTTTGGCACCTAAAAGCATAGTATTTAAAACAATTTATCTTGGCTATTTCTTTAAATACCCCATGTGTGATTAGAATAAATAAACAGTTTGGTTCCAGATGTTCCCCTCAATACTCTTCACCCAATGCATTGATTTGTTAAATTCATCAACAGCACACTGATTTAACATAATGAAGTATTGATTAACCAGACCAGGTACCGTATGAGAGCTGCAAATAACACTGGATTGCAATGAAGAGAGGTTTGGAAAGGGTTAAACCAACACTTGAACATACAGAAAATCACTACTTATTGTATTTATTCCAATGCTAGTGTATTAGTGAGGTAATAAATGCCCAAATTAGTAAGTGATTAAAATCTACAGAATATGGTAAGTATTCTAAAGTTCAGCTGAGGTGCTGTTATGTGAAAGACTATGTTTTGCCTTAAGACATATCAGATATGATGAATGTAGCCACTGGAGAGACAATGAGATGTAATGAATATGCTATCTGATAAAATCAGAAATGTTTGAATTGCTTGAGTTGTTGCGTGAGAAGCTACATACAGTATGTAGATACTGAGCGTTTCCATAATACATGTAAAAAATAGGTGAAAATGCTATCTTACCTGAGGTGAAAGATTACTCAAGTGGCCCTCTAAAATTCCAGACAAACATGCATGTGTGACCTGGTTGACACTGATTTTTAACTTACACTGATAGCGAAGGGTTTAAGAAATGCGTAAACAGTTCATTCAACAGCATCATGTGTGAAGGAATTTTCACTTAAGTGTTTTTATAAAATAATCAGCAGATGTGACTGAAGTCAGTTTCTGACACTGCTGCACTGTTCTCCAAACTTCAAGTAATAAAAGCAGATTTAGAAAATAAAATTTGCACAACAAAATACGGCTGAATGTTCAGCAAAAGCACTGAAGATAATTTATGTCTTTATCTTTTAAGGAACTTTGTTTTAAACAGAACTTATTGATCTTTCTCAAAACAAAAAGTACAATAGTAGAACAACTTATAGTCAAAGTGACCAAGTCACTTCACCAGTCACGGTTTGAGAAGCCTGAAAGGACACCTTGAGCTAAATGTCAGCTTTGATTTGACAGCTTAAGTAGTAAGAACTACAAAAAAAAAGAATTGGCAGCCACATATTTGCTTTCCCAAGCCATTGTGAAAGATGTTCTTTGCTCTTATGGGCACACAAGATTAGGACTTAGAGCTACTTGTATCTAACCAGTCTACAATCAAGAGCTCCTTTTACATATCACAGATCCATTTAATAGAAGTTCATATCAGTGGCCTAAATAGGATCTTATGGACCTCAGCATGCAAAATAAAAAAATAAATAAAAAAGCCAACATTGTGTCCTCGAGTGGCTCAGTGAGCTAAAGTGCTGACACTATGATCAGAGGATCACAAGTTAGAATTCTGGACATACTGTTTGCCATCAACATCCATGGTCAAAAACAGCAAAAATTGGGCGTGCTCTATCTGGGTGGGTAGATAGCACTCTCTCCCCATCACTATGGCTATGTGACATCCGCTTGTTCAGGTGTCTGCCAGCTGATTTGTCAGAGCCGGGGATCCTGCGCTTTCCTCAGATGTCATCATCGCTGTATTGGCAGCAGTTGGAAAAGAGCCAGTGACTGTCTTCACATCAGAGGAGACGTGCTAGTCTTCACTCTCCTAAAGTCAGGGACATTACAATTGAGCAGGAGAGTCCTAGCGGACAGGTGGTTCAAATGGCTACCACTACATTTGGGGGGAAATTGGATCAAAATGTATTTAAAGGTACAGTATGTAATATTTTGAGTTATCTTTTAGCAGAATTTAAGACAATCACTAATAAAAATGATTAAAAAACACATCTAATCATTATAAACTAAAAAGTTGTTTGATTATTTTACCTTAGAATAAGCTGTTTATATCTACATTGGTCGTGGGTCAAACACCGACTGAGACCACCATGTTGCATCGCCATGTTTCTACAGTAGTTTGAAAAGGACAAACGAGGCTATCAAACTGAAAAACCGTTTGTGTTGTAATGACGAATTGGCCACTCAAATTCGATGGCACTGTAGCTTTGTTTTACTGTTGGCTTACATAAAACAGGAGAAGAAGAAATAAACATATACCTCAATAAAACCTCAAGAAAAAGAAAAACATGGAGGAGAAGCAAGAAGAAAGGATTTTTGGCTTATTTGTTAAGATGGCGGAACATTCTTATCCTCGTCAAGAAGAGAAAACAAAACTTCAATCGTCAAAGAAAAGAAAACATGATGAAACTTAGCTTCATATTCGTGTGTGCAGTGTTTTTCCCCCATTCCACCTAAAATGGTGCTGCAGGACATTGTACCACATTGGAGCTGAACACTACTGCAGTATTTAAGGTGGACTGGGAGATTCATAGCTGCGTGCTAGTTTGCAGGCTTAGCTAATATGAGCTGCTTGTGTGAACTGTTATCGGCTGAAGTGCCTTCTTCAGAGAATGGCAAGCTTACCTTGACTAGAGAAAAATGTGTATCCTGCCTGCATTATCTATCTACAGTGAAGCAGTTTGATGTGTTTACTTTGTACAGAAAACAGATAAAATTTACAATAGCACTACTGAAGTGCAGAAAATGTTTCGTCTGCAGCATTTAAGGTGGAACAGGAGATTCGTAGCTGCACGCTAGTTCGCGAGCTTAGCTAATATGAGCTTGTGTGAACTGTTATCGGCTGAAGTGCCTTCTTCAGAGAATGGCAAGCTTACCTTGACTAGAGAAAAATGTGTATCCTGTTTACATTATCTGTCTACAGTGAAGCAGTTTGATGCGTTTACTTTGTTACTTTGTACAGAAAACAGCGTTTACAATAGCACTACTGAAGTGCAGAAAATATCTTTCGTCTGCATTGTAGCTATGAGAATTTTACATATTACATTTCGTAAATTTCTAATTAAAATTAATGTCACCACTTGACATATCACTAGCTCTAAAGCTGCTATTAGACATCGCGTTCGGAAGTATCAAAGATATATGGCATCTTACGGCCACCGTAGAGACTCCTTCGTGTTTGGAAGGGAGGGGCTGTAGAAAAAGTCTTCAGTTGGTTGCAATATGGAAACTAAACCACTAGATGTCGCTGGAAAATACATACTGTGCCTTTAAACATGTATAAAAAAGCCAACACTGACCTAAAGAAATGTTTTTCTCCTGGCAGCAGACATAGTGTTTGACTTGTGAATCTTATCTTTGCAGGTTAGCTATGAACCTAATGTAGTGAAACTGTAAGTGACAAAGGGAATGAATTTGCCTGCATACAGAGGCCCTCTGGCCTCTGCATTTAACCCAGTGAAGCACACACATACAGTGAGGAAAATAAGTATTTGAACACCCTGCGAACACCCTAAGTTCTCCCACTTAGAAATCATGGAGGGGTCTGAAATTTTCATCTTAAGTGCATGTCCACTGTGAGAGACATAATCTAAAAGAAAAAAATCTGGAAATCACAATGTATGATTTTTAAAATAATTTATTTGTGTGTTACTGCTGCAAATAAGTATTTGAACACCTGTGAAAATCAATGTTAATATTTGGTACAGTAGCCTTTACAGAGGTCAAACGTTTCCTGTAGTATTTCACCAGGTTTGCACACACTGCAGCAGGGATTGTGGCCCATTCCTCCACACAGATCTTCTCCAGATCAGCCAGGTTTCTGGGCTGTCACTGAGAAACACGGAGTTTGAGCTCCCTCCAAAGATTTTCTATACGGTTTAGGTCTGGAGACTGGCTAAGCCACTCCAGAACCTTGATATGCTTCTTACGGAGCCACTCCTTGGTTATCCTGGCTGTGTGCTTTGGGTTATTGTCATGTTGGAAGACTCAGCCACGACCCATCTTCAATGTTCTAACTGAGGGAAGGAGGTTGTTCCCCAAAATCTTGCAGTACATAGCCCCAGTCATCCTCTCCTTAATTCAGTGCAGTCATCCTGTCCCATATGCAGAAAAACACCCCAAAACATGATGCTTCCACCCCCATGCTTTACAGTAGAGATGGTGTTTTAGGGATGGTACTCATCATTCTTTGTCCTCCAAACACAGCGAGTAGAATTAAGACCAAAAAGTTCTATTTTGGTCTC
>BRDA01054017.1:0-15893 GCA_036984385.1 Crenuchus spilurus | reverse complement strand
GTAGTATCGGAGCACTTTTATGAATACGAGTACAAGTACACGCACGTGGTATCGGACAGATACCCGATGCTGGTATCGGTATCTGTGCATCCCTAATACCCACTATTTCATGCATGGGTTGAAAGTTGAGGTCAAATGTGTGAAAGCACAGTTGGTCAATGAGCGTGCACTTTCACTTTCACTTTGGAAAAAGTAGCGTTAGGAGTCTTGCCCAAGGACTCTTATTGGCATAGTGTGTTGTGCATGCCCAGGGAGGGAACTGAACACCAGTCTGCCATGTGGGAGAGTGTGTTCTCCACTACAGTATGCCAACTTCTTTAAGCTGAAAAGTTGACACTTTAGGTGAAAGGATGTGGATATATAAAAAGGAATTGTAGTGACTTGTAGTGAATGTATTAGTGACTAGCGATGGCAACTCTCCTTGCACTCCCATTACACTGCATAAAGAGAAATGTCTGTGCACTGAACTTCGCCTGAGGCTCGCCTGGTTTTACTGGCATATGAGCGGTGCACCTTTACTCGAATAAAAAAAACATAGTTTGTTCTAATAAAAAGCATTGTTTATGTTTGCTTTTGGTCACATAAGCACCTTCATACCTCAATAGCTTTAGAACAATGACCAGAAAATGGAATACAGCAATAAACAGACATAAAGCCAATCTCTGGCATGTGCCCTTGAAATACACTGATGAACCAATACATTATAACCATGAATGGATGAAATGAATAACCTTATCTCATACCAGCAGTGCGTATGGAAGTCTGGGATACATTATACAGAAAGTGAATGGTCTGCTCGCACAAATGACGTGTTGGGTGTAGGAGAAATGGGTGATTGGGTAAAAGCTTGCACCCGGGGTCCAGCTATGGCCAGTACCTACCAACAGTGGCCTCCAAATTCTCAAAACCTGAGTTAGATTGTCTTTTACTGAACTGTTTAAAATGAAATCAGTCACCATTAATTACTGGTTATTTTCCCAAAATTCCACTGTTTTGTTTCTGAGTTCATATGAAGTTTGGCTATTTGTTTTAAAAAGTGAGTGGAAATAAATAAATAAATTTATTATTATTATTATTATTATTATTATTATTATTATTATTAGTAGTAGTAGTAGTAGTAGTAGTAGTAGTAGTAGTAGTAGTAATAAATAAATTAAAACAAATAATAAACAATTATTTTTATTTTTATTTTTATTATTAATAAATAATAATAAACTACTATTTTTATATTATTTATTATTATTTAATAATAATAATAATAATAATAATATTCTTCTTTTCTATTATTATTATTATTATTATTATTATTATTATTATTATTATTATTAAATGGTATATAGCACTTCATCATCATTGTAAAGCCAAAGGTCAAGTTTTCAGCTCTGCTTTAATGTGGATGCTTCATTATTTGATTGATAAAGGCAAGCATATGCCACATGCGTTTGGCCAGATACATTTAGAAATAGAACTGATGAATCACAGTAGCAGATGTTGGTGTTTTTAATCTTGGCTCCACTGAGTTGCTAACACAACACTACAGCAGGTCTCGCATTACTTGGCTGCATGTCTTTAGTAATTGTCCAAGAATTCTGAAGTAACATAAAAAAAAATCCAAATTCCTTAGCTCAGCAAAGTTCTCTTTTACCTCATTCTTGAAGCACTGTGATGTCTGTTCGGTATATTTATCCTGCACGAGGAGAAGAGACGAATTTTCTTAATGTAAATAATTCACTGTTGGTGTATAAATAAGGAATGTGTGACATAGATGTTTTTTGAATAACTGCAGTCCAGGACGTAGCTGCAGGAGACTGTTTCAGTAAATACTTTCATGTTACTTGTGTTACAAATCTGAGCACAGGGTGAAACTTTAGTGAGATCTCGACTAAACCTCAGGAGGATATAGAGGTTTAAAGGTTCTCTGAGGAGAAATATCTGTGCAGCAGGAGACTTAAGCTTAAGTCTCTTTAGTGTTTCCATCTCATCTCATTGTTGTCTTAGAGAAACTGCTGAGATGTTAAGGAGATCTGTTGTGATTTTTCTTCTTGACGGGTATCAACTTGTCCTCCTCCAACAGCAGAGCAACTCTGTATAAGAAGGTTGTCTTCTGTTGTACTGACTGAGTGTAGATTGTGTACACAGTTATCGTTGATGTTCGTGAGCTAGCTGAACTGGGTCACCTCATTTTTCACCAGCCATTATGTGCCCTCTACCCTGTTAGATATTAACTTTCCACCGACAAACTTCAACTAATTAGGTTCCATTAATATCTGGCCACTTAGGCTGCGTCCACCTGTCGTACTGCGCTTTCAGATTCTACAGCTGCTGAATTGGGTGCCAGACTCGTTATCGGCACACCTGAGAAAAAGTTTACTTTCGTCCTCAGGCCGTACTGTACGCATTGAGACAGATGGGCCACTATTTTCTCTCCTTTCTTTCTCAAAGTTGCTGAGGAAAACTGAATGGTTGCCTCACTCTAGGCCTCTTTGTCTCTGTGCATTGTGCCGTCCCTTGTTAATTTCTTCAAATGAGAGAACAAGCCACAAAAGGACGCATCCGCCTCATCCTTCTTTGGTGTTCTCTGGTCCGGCGCTCGGTTTGTAGCTTTAGTTTTGAGGGAGACTCTTGAATATGAAATGAACGGCTGCATAACAGACACGAGGCGGCTATAATGGCGCATCCTCGTGAAAACGATGCCTCCGTAATGGGAGTTGCCATTGTTTTCTTCTCACAAAAGTGGTCGAGAGTGGCCCAACAAAGCCTCCTAACAATCACACTGTGGCATCTAAAGCAGATTTGCCTTCTGTTTAATCTGTGAGATAAAGGAGTGCTGCAATGAGCCCAAGTGGTTTCCTCCATTGGAGCTCAGTTTGCGTGTTGTTCTTTATCTCGCTCTCCTTTTGCGAGCAGCTTCATTGTGTTGTTAGCGCCCATGCTAATTGCTTTTTCGTTTATTTATGCTAGCTGAGAAAAAGCCCTCATGTCATCTCTTCAGCGGATCACACTGCAGCACTGAACAGATATAATATGAGAGCAAACTGTGGCTTTTGTAATGGGAAAGAGCTGGTTAATTGGTATCTTGGGAGAAGGCTGCACATGTCCCTTTGTTGCCAGTCAGATGGAGGTAGATATGTCAGATATGAGAGAACAGGCCGTAATGACAATGGTGACTAGAAAGTAGCTATTTTTGTGTAATAAGTGAAAATAATGGCTATTTATAAGGAATGAAGTCTTTTCTCTTGCTTGTTAACACAGGAAGAATGAAGCCATCATGAAAGATGTATGCAAAGTATGCATGACAATGATTAAACATTGTCTCTGTGTTAAATGTAAACATTGTTTTATAATGTACCAATTCACTCACCAGTCCATCAGGCCATAAAGACAGCCTGTGTTTACATTTTTGAGATGTCACTGAATCCAATGCATTTCCAAATATACAGAAGTTTAGGACATTTTAATACACACAGTGGTACCTTGAGATACAAATTTAATTCGTTCTGTAACAGAGCTCGTAAGTCGGTCAACTTGTATATCAAACAAATTTCTCCCATTTAAAATAACTGAAATAGATTTTATCTGTTCCAGCCCTGTGAACCATCCCCAAACCATCCTAAATTATGGACAAAAAGACATGTTTTGAATTAAGAAACACACATATATACACTTTACCAATGCATAACAAAATATTTCAATTTCAGATTTCAATAAATATTAGTGAAAATTATTTTTGGGGAATTCTCGCTGTAGCATTTTAAATTAGCGGGGAATTTGATACACGCGGTACTGCAGATGTGTAGAGCGCTGTACAGTAAAATCTATCTTCTTCCATTTCACTTCAGCATCCGACTGCATCCGAATGTGATGCCATGGTTCGTTCTTTGCAGTTCAGTACAAAACAAGTTTTCAGTCAGAAACAGCAGCAAATCTCCATATCAATGTTCACGGGTCTGCACGAAATAATATTAACAGTATTTGACATAATTACTGTATGTAATTAAATTTAATTAAATGTAATTTAATTAAAATTAAATAGGTTTAAGAGTTAAAAACACTTTTACTATCGTTTTTTTCCCCAAAAAGTATGCAAGCAGGATTGCAGGTGTTGCAGGTGTTGTGCTGCCTGTACTGGACCTTTGCACCAATGCGCCAACTAGCAGGAGCCACTCGTATCTTGAAATTTTGCTCAGATCTCGAACAAAAATACGCAGCTCGTATGTTAAAAAAAAAAATAGTATGTTGGTCTGCTCGTATCCCAAGGTACCACTGTATATACAGTCACATCAGTACTCAGCCTAGGATGTCATGTGACAAGCTGCATGTATAAATAAGTGAGCACACCAGTCAGTTGTAGCAGAGTGCAAAACAACCATCATTGGCAAAATACGTGATTTGACTAATGCCCAAAAGGACATGATAATAGAGTTCTGTGTGAAGGGTGGTCACATCTCAGAAATGGCTAACTTTGTGGTAACGTTCTTGTGAAGCTCTACTAAGAATGGACTCCTACACTTAATGCTTCCCAACAGCATAACAGGCCATTGATGCCAGAGAGGAACAACAACTCCGACAAGTGGTACAGAGTCATCAGCTTGTCACAGTGGACCAGGATGAGTGACTTCAGATACACTCAGTCACCTAATACAGTCCATGCCATGGTGTCATCTGAGCCAGTGATGGTTATTTTATTATGGTCATAATAGAAGAAAAAATTAGGAAATGGGCTCTTGGGCTTAAGCAGCAGCAGTTCTACCAATATAGTAGCCTCACTGCAGAAGTCTAAATAGTGAGTCAATGGATTCTGTTTTGAAGAAGGGTTTCAACAGATGACAGATGTGTGTTCAAAAGGCAATGTGTGTGTGTGTGTGTATGAGAGAGAGAGAGAGAGAGGATGCTGAACTCAAGGGAGACTGCCAGATGCTTCAGGTCTCCATGACTCCCTAAACTACACCTCTTCCTTTAACAGTTATATATTTATTTTTTGTCAACAGTTCCAAAATAAGTTAATTAAAGCTGAGGATGGCGTGCATGCTATGAAATGTCAAGAAGCTATGATAATTAGTTGATGAATAATTGCACTCTCTTTGATTTATTTAGTCTTTGCCATAAACTGATGCAATGATAAATAGTGATTTCGTGAATATGCTCTCCATCTTGGCAATGCATCTTCAGCGTGCATTGTACAAATCAAAACAGCTTAATTGTGCATATCTATAATCGGCTCATGAGTACATATAAGGTGGTAAAAAACATTGCTAGCTTTTCACATATTATTTTATGAAAGACATTAATTTCCCTCTTAATCCAATAAAAAAGTAACAACACTGTAAGAACATTCATAATTCATAGAGTAAACGTAATGTCTCAAAGGCATCATTTCCATAAACCATTATAGTGAAGGCTGACTTTCCTCATAGCTGTAACTCCGACTCCTCAGTGGGAAAGAGAGTGACCTGGTGCTGACCTTTGTCAACCCGCCATCAGTATGATTGATCTGGCTGATTGTGTGGTTCCTTATTCCATTACACTCCATATGTCTGCGTCCTCGGTGGACAGCAAAGGAAAGCAAACAGTCTGTGACCATACTGCACATAATTACTGCCCAGCAAAGCAGCTTAAAATGCTCCATAGTATAACTCTCCTAAATAAAAGTCCTGCACTTACACTCACTGGCCACTTCATTAGGTACACATACCTTGCATCTACACTCACTGTCCATTTTAGCTGACCATATAGATGCACAGTTACAGACTGCAGTCCATCTGTTTTTGTGTGTGTGTGATCAGGACCCCCACAGAGTACACAGTAAATCTGCCAGTGTTAAATCAACACTATTAGAGTTAAATTAACACTGAGGGTGTCAAAATGTAACACTCTCAGTGTTAATTTAACTCTAATAGTGTTGATTTAACACTGGCAGATTTACTATGTAGCTATTATTTAGATGGTGGATCATTCTCAGCAGTGCAGTGATACTGTCGTGGTGGTGGTGTGTTAGTGTGTGTTCTAGTATGAGTGGATTAGACACAGCAGAACTGCTGATGTTTAAACATCTCAGTGTGTCAAAACTCTACAACCATCAGCATCCTGTGACCGCCAGTGAAGGACAAGAGGACCAACACAAACTGTGCAGCAACAGATGAGCTGAAGGACAAGGTGGACCAACAAGGCAGGTGTGTCTAATAGAGTAGTCAGTGAGCTAACATAGTGTTTAAAATCTCCTGCAGCTCTGCTGTGTCTGATCCACTCACACCAGCACAACACACACTAACACACCACCACCACATCAGTGTCACTTCAGTGCTGAGAATGATTCACTACCCAAATAATAATGGCTTTGTGGTGAACCTGACTATTGAAGAACAGGGTGAAAGGAGGCTAACAAAGCACTAGTGTCTGTAATTGTACCTGAAGTATAGCCAGTGAGTTGAGCATCACTTAAGTAGACTTAACTATGATTTCTAACATTTCTGAAAGTGATTAGACACCTGCTAAATTCAGCAATTGCGCCCATTGCCTGGCTTGAACAGTCTTTATAGAAATGCATCACTAATAGAACGAGACATTCTGCAGAAGCTGAACATGAGCCTATGGTCACCATGTCCAATGCCATGCATTGCAGGTACAAAGCATCCAGCATTCCGTTGTGGAGTAGTGGATGGAGCTCCATCCAATACCTTTAGAGTTCATTTGAATGGAGTTTGCAATCCAGAACTAATCCAACATCAGTACCTGACCTCGCTAATTCTTTCATGGCTGAAGGTAAAACAGTCTCCCAACATTTAGTAGGAAGCCATCTCAGAAATGACTGTTACTCTGGCAAAGGGAAACAAAATCCATGTGAATACCCTTTTCAATGAGCAGGTGTCTACAAACTTTTGGACACACAGTGTATTTGCATGTAATTATAAGATGAGCATATCGATTGTTTATGAAACATGCCGTGGTTAAGTAATGAGCCTCAATTCTTGAAAATAAATCAAAGCGAAATTTGTTTCAGGCCAACAGAAGCTGTAACCTTGCTCGCAAGGATGGAATATTTCTCAAAAAACCTGACAGATGTAGACTTAATCAGTGACAGGTCTGCCTCCTGGGTGGCTAATTTTACACTAACAGCCATGAAATTAACAATTGCATACCCTGTTGATAACTCAACAAGAACAAATTGTAACAGATTAAAAAATAACTCCTGCTATATTTACAGGTACACGGTGACATTCAGTTTGCTTAAAATTGCTGTTTGCTCAAGTCAGGAGTGTCTTCTGTGGTCTAAATGTGGAGAAGTTTTAGTCCAACAAAAACTGATGGGGATTGTTTACATAAAGCAAACTATGTGATTGCACCTCACGGCTCTCTTAGGGCAGAGGTAAGGAATCCCGCTTCAAATAAGGTGTGCTGCTTCTCATTTGGATGTAAAAATATCCTCTTTTCTCCATCATTCCCCTGAAGGCGCATTCTAGTGATGCAATTATTATGTCATGCAGATGTTTCAATGAACAAGTCCTTCACATGCAGGAGGAATACGCAATACGGGGAAGGGTCATGTCACCTAGAAATGAAAAGCCTTTTTGCCACGACCACGTACACATTCAAATAGAGGCTTCTGATTCGTAAACCAAATTTAATTGCTAATCTTTCCTGCTCCTGCGCCCGGCATCCTTGTTATGCGATTTCTTCATCTATGGCACTGTGACACCACATATTGTTTGCACGGGAGTCAAGGATGCACTTCAAGATTGATTTTTTTTTTCTTCTTCATTGAATATTGGATATTCAAGGACATGTGTCTTCACTTCTTTGGCTTACAGTGAAATGAACTCATCCTCTTAGGTGCCGTATTTACAAAGAACTTTCTCCTTCAAAATGAAGTGAAGGGAACGTACCAAAGTAAGAATAAAAGTGTAATGAGATGCAGTCATGGACAGGGTCTTGATGCAAGATGCAGAAACTTGCCCCTAGAAACTCAGTTTGGGTTCCTGGCACTTTCTTACTTCCAAGGTTAAGACCGTTTTCCACACAGCCTTGAACTAACTTGTTAAAATAAGCACTGACAATTCTTCAAAAATGAAAGATTCTTATTGTCAATGCAAGTGTGCTACAGTTTAAAGCTCTTAAACTCCTCAGAGCCACTAGAGGTTCTACAATTGCATTCCTCACTCTTATATCTGAACTGTAACTCAGCCTGCATTGTTTCCCGTGACTTTGAGCGTCAAGGTGTAAGAAAACGTCGTGGAAAATAAAGAGAATAAACCTCTTTTAGGTTACTAAAGCATCCATCAGTTGATGATTGGGTAACACTTTACAATAAGACGACCTCTAGTTATGACAATCACTAAATGGCTAAGTAATGTGTAGACTTATCATTAAATAATGATAGCAATAGTATTGTTGAGTTTATAAGTATTAATGTTTTCAATTATATTAATGATTCAATATTATTTTTTAATAACCAAAATATACATTTATTGATTATTTTCAATGCGTTACTTAACCGACAAATTAAAAAATGGGTTCATAAATATGACTTTAACTTAGCATCAGTTATCACCTCATAAGGGAAAGTAACATTAAATAATTTCCAAAAATAATTAATACATTGTATGATGAGTACAATTGTTAATGCTTTATCATGGTATACGATGTCCAAGTCAGGATCGGAAAGGCAAGGACAACATTCATTATTACTATTATTATTATTATTACTATTATTATTATTATTATTGACGTTACACTTATATAGCACCTTTCTCAAACCCAAGGATGCTTTACAATCAACACACTCCATTTACACACTTAGAACTCAACCACCCGCACACCGTACTCTCAATCGGAAGTGATCATCCACCTGGAGGACTGCATCAAGCCTAGGGGGATCATCTAGGACAGAGTGCCAACCATATCTGGGCATACATACATTGATACACAGACATGCACATTCATTCACACACACCAGGGTAATTTTAGAGTAGCCAATTCACCTGATCTCCATGTTTTTGGACTGTGGGATGAAACCAAAACAGACATGAGGAGAACATGGGAACTCCACCCAAATGGGTACTCAAACCCAAGACCTCAGTTCTGAGAGGTGAACATGCTAACCACCAAGCCACTGTGCCACCCAACATGCTAAACAATATCAGGAAAGCAATAATCCTGCCACTCAAGACCAAATGACAAATCTTCCACTCAAACGTAAAGGCCACTCTACTGTATGGCTCACAAACCTGGAGAATTACCACCACCATACTCAATAAGCTCCAGACTTTCAACAATTGATGCCTCAGATTCCTCCTGGGAATTTACTGGCCCAACATTATCTCTAACACCAACCTGTGGGAACACACCAAACAAGACCCAATAGAAATTCAAATCCGCTGGAGGAAATGGAAGTGGATAGTCATACACTCAGAAGAAAGAAATCCATCACTAAACAGGTGCTGATGTGGAACCCACAAGGCAGGAGGAAGATCGGCAGACCGAGAACCACCTGGAGAAGAACCACAGAACAGGAGATGAAGAAAGTAGGGCTGTTGTGGCAACAACTGGAGCGGAGGGCCCAAGCCTGGAGAGGATGGAAGAGCTTATTTGATGGCCTATGTTCTTAAGGCCAAATAAATTAAATAATGTTATACAACATTGAAGTTTATTTTAGAAGCAAAGAAATGCGAAAACATCTGCTTGAAGAGATATAAGCTGTTCATTAGTTAATAATAGATCACTTGGTAATTATTATTGAGGTCTTGATCATTAATATATGTTTACATTGTTCATAGTTGAAGAACAATATGAGCACAACCTTTGTTCCTCTGCGTAACGTGATGGTCTTATACCAATTAAAGGTTTTGCCAACACCAAACATCCAAGCCAAGAATGTAAGTATCTACAGGCTGTAGGCCGTTTGCTTCACTGTGGTTCTGTCTCCCTTTCAATGACTTCTCATGAAGAACTGCAGAAGGAGATAGAAGAGAAAGAGTTATCCATCAAAGCCTGTACCTAAGGTTTAGATCCCGCAGGAAGGTTAGAACCGTTAAGAAAGACGGATCACTGTTGTCTCGGCTAAAGATCATCTCCAAATGATTGAATTAAATCTAAAAATTCTCTGCCATGACCCAAATTACCCTAGTTATAACCGCGGCGATGCTGGGCCGAGTCTCGTTCAACGATTATTAGAGTAGCACACACAGAACTGCTTGGTGGAAGAATGATTACCTTCTCGTAGCATTAACTGCTGTTATTTGATGGAGAGACCTGATTGAAAGACTCCTGGGTCACTTTGCTGGAGGAGCATTTGCCAAATGGGATTTGTAGAGTAGTTCTTAAAGCACTTTTTTAACAATTCCCCTCATGTGTTCTTAAAGAAGTCGGTGGTAATGATAGTTATTACTGCAGGCAATACATGATTGGCCTCTTTTTGAGGTTGTCGGTGCTCTTCAGGTCTTTGTATGCAAAACTAAACGGACTTCAGTGTGTTGTAGGTAAAATTCAGTTCTTTTATTTTGTCGTTTTTTAACTTCCCAGTTTATTTACCTGCCGGGTCTGTTTCTATAAAGTTGAGTTCACTTTATTCAAAGCGAGATTTTGGAAGTGAATAAAAGCTTGAACCAAATGAGTGATCTTGGCTCATTCTCCTATGTTTTCAGATTCTGCTGCCATGTCAGTAGAGCTGAATGAACTAACAGTCCTGGCATAGTGTGAGCCAGTGCCCGTAGGGAGACAGCTCCGCTTCTGACACATTTCTCAGATGGCTGTGATTCACTCCAGCAGCTGGAAGTTGTCCTAAACCAAGCTAAGGCCACTTCGAATTAGCATGCGCCCTATAAGCCAAGCACAATCAAAAAGATCAAGAGCTAATTGCTATCGTATAGGAATAAGTGTTTCTGCAGATCGTTTGGGACATTCAGACATCTGGAGATTGGCCATGTTTTAGCGACCTACCAGACAGAGAGGCTTACCATATCTATGCACTGTGTGGGGTTACAGTTACTGACTGATCTGTTGTTGCACAATTCATGAGCCCTCCGCTACTGGGGTTTGTGCTGTGTACACTTTTATTGTGCACAACTGCTTACTGGAGTTGTTTGCCAGTGATCCTGTAGCCTTTCCTCAGTGGTCAGTCTCTGACCACAGGCCAGGCAAGAAATATTTCAGCTCTATTCAGATGAGATTAAATTTACATGGGGACCTGGGTTAAATTCATCCTTTACAGGCGCTTCTTTGCGATTTTATTTATGTCCAAATCAGCCATGCACATGTTTTTATGCACTATGTATACTGATCTTTTACTGCACAATTTATAGGCCTTGCCCTTCTGGGGTTTTACTGTGCACACTGACTTTTTATTTTATTTTATAATTTTTGCCCATTTTCTCCCCTTTCCAATGTTGTAGTAGCCAATTAACCCATCCCATCCACTAGAGGGCTCTCCCCATCACCTTGCACTGTCCTTGACTCTAGGAGGGTGAAGACATGCACAAGCCTCCTCCGCTGCGTGTGATGTGACCACCACCTCTTTTTGAACTACCACTGATACACCATCCTTGGGGAGCCAACGTGCTTGGAGGAAAGCGCAGGGTCCCCAGCTCCAAATGGACCAATCGGTAGACGCCTGAGCCAGCAGATATTGCAATGTGTGAGTGATGGGGAGAGTGAGAGCGCCATCTACCCGCCCAGAGAGAGTACGGCCAATTTTTGCTCTCTTGGGCCCCGGCTGTTGATGGTAAACAGCATGACCGGGATTCAAACTCGCGATCCTCTGGTCATAGTGTCAGCGTCTTATCCTGCTGAGCCACTTTGGGCCCACACTGACCGCTTTCTGGACTTGTGTGCCAGTCATTTTTTTAGCTCTACACTATTGGTCTGTTTCTGTCCATGTGCAAGGTTAGAGGTTCATGTAAGCCTTTGTCTGTTTCATTGACATTATACCTATTCACATCGGGTCTAGCAAATCCAAACCAAGTAGGGCTTAAGATGATCCAGACCTCAGTTTAAACACATTTAAATGAGATGAAAGCCTAAAATATGTTATTTAGACCCTAAGTGAAGGAGATGACCATCTCTATGAACACATATGATAACAGTCTTAGCATTTAACATTTAAGAAAGTTGATTAAACCCAGAATATCCAATAACTTGGATAACTGCAGCACTCTGAGTGAGGAAGATCACACAAAGCTACTGCCTTTCAGTGAGTGAAGTGCAGCTGTACATAATACAAAAGACCTCTAAGGTGCTGTTTAATCCTTAGGATCAGAGTGCAGCTTCTTCACCTCCAAGAGAGTCGATAAAACCAAGGATTACCAACGATCTGAAACTTTTACTGCAAAATAAGTGAAGAAGACTGTTTTTAATTTATGCTTGAAAGTAAAAAACAACCTCTAAGGTGTTAGTCAATCTATAGGATACTGGTACTCATACTTAGCCTCCAAAGAAGTTGATTAAACTTAAGTGTAGAGAACAATTTCTGAAACAATGTACCATATATGTCCAAATGTTTGTGGAAGCCCCGTCTAATTAATGAATTCAGCTACTTCAATTTGACACAGATGTACAAATGCACACACAGCTTGTCTAGTCCCTGTAGAGAAGTACTGCCAGTAGAATAGGACTCTCTGGAGCAGATAAACCTGAACCTATTGGCACTGTGCCAAATGCCAGGCGTGGGCTAGAGGACTACGAGCAATGGAATTGTGTTCTCTGGAATGATGGTGCTACATCCAGTACTTTTAGGATGAGTTGGAGATGAGGTGGTGGTGGCGATCATCCATCATCCTGACCTCACTAAAGTTCTTGTTGCTGAATGCAGTAAAATCCTCACAGCAATGCTCCAAAATCCAAAAGCTTGTAGAGACAGTTACTCCAACAAAAGCTACATAAACTCTTTTAATTTCAGAGTCTCAATATCTTTGTTGATATAATGTATACATTGTTGGATTAAACACTGAAAGACAAAAGAAAACATGCATTATGATAGAATGGAGTGCAAAAGAAAAGATCTATGTTATCTCTATGTTAGTGCCTCAGGCATGACTAACTGCCTAGCTTCAAATGACCTGAGGGTCCAGCGGGGCTTATACTGTTAGAGCACATCAGGCCAGTGCACCACAGGACCACTGTTGGTTGGATATTTGGTTTGAAGGCTATTCTCAACCCTGCAGTGACAATGAGGTGTCTAACAACTGCAGAAACATGGCTGATACACATGCCACTTCCTGTGTTGGTATCACTGCTGTGTTGAGAGGACTATCACACAAAAACTGGTCAGCAGTGGTCCTGGGTTGTATTGACCGTTTGGGTAGAGGAGGGCTGATGAATTCTGCAGCAGGAGATGAGATACAGTCAGCGTTAAGGGTATTCAAAAAAGCAATCCATGACAAGTTACTAATACTTCACTAAAAACGTAATAACATTACTCATTACCTGGAAAAAGTAATCTGATTACTGATTACTTCTGAATTACCCGTTTCTAACCTGGGTGTGAACCCTCCATCCCAGCCCTGCCTTGTTTCTGTCCACGTATGATGTGCCGTCCTGTCACCATGTGCTCTCTGTTTGTTTATGTTTTCCACGTGTCTTGTTCATATCATGTCTCCACCTCTAGTTACATCACATCATTGTACAGCCCTGCCGTCTCATTACATGTTAATCATATGTTTGCTATAAAGCCTTCCCAATGTGTCACAGTCATGGTTCGTCTTTGTACATCGTTCACAGTTTTGTGTCATCGCGGTATCAGTTTTTCCCACCTGTAGTTTGTTTCTCTGGTCCAAATCAGAATGAGCTAGTGACGCGTGATAGCAGCAACAGTACAGAACAGTTCTAGCACTAACCAGCTCTTCGTTTAGCTCAAACTTGTGGAGTTACACCATAGTTGAGTCGGACCGAAGTCAGATCACAATCTCACCACAAGCGAACAGCTCCAGAATTCATTTGGGACCGGACCGAGACCACCTCCTCTCGCTGGTCTCGGTACGGTTCGTTTTATCCGCACCCGAGTTTGATTACTGTTTTCACACCGGACGAAACGAACCGCATCAAGGGGCCAAACGAACTAGAGTCTGTTTTAGCCGGACAAAGTAGTGCTGGTGTAAAAACGCCTTTAGACATTGTTCTGCAATAAAGCCTGTTTGTTTTGGAAGTCAACTACATCCTCTCCTCCTGCTACAGCCTTGGGACACTATGGTTGGGGGGCATCATAATTGTCTTATGTTTCTTTCCTGCAATGGTGCTGCAGAGCTTAAATTCACAAAACAAGACGTGCAGTAACCCATCAAACCCAGGAATTATGTACAAGAATGGATATGACACATGGAATTAAATGCATTATGAATAACTACTGTTTTGTATTTGTATTTTGATGAGTCAAATAAAGCAATTCTTAAGTTAATTGTAATGTGATTACTGTAATTTACAGTGTAACATGTATACTACACCTACAGTTTATAATTGTAAACCTGCTAAGTGCTGCTATTATATGACGGGTGTTTCCAGTAAAATAGCCAATGTTTAGTTATAGGTATACCTAATAAACTGGCAGCTCAAGCTATAGGCTCACTTTACCTTGCTCTCCTATGCTGTCTTTCCTCATAGATGTATACATTTCCTCTCATGTGCAGGTAGATATATGCCAGTGATCTTGCCTATGATGCATATGAATGCCGTCATACATGCTGTGCAGAAGCATTGCCAGTCTGACTGTCTTTGACTTTGGAGACCATCTGCCAGCGCACGTTTTGTGTGCATACATATGCAGCCTTGATGAGCTTCAACTGCGAGGCGCTCTGTCATTCAAGACATTCAATACAATATGTGTCAGCCAGACTTGCCAATGTACTAGCTCAGATGACTGGACTTGAATTATCTCAAATGGAATTCTACGCAATCAGTATGTGTGTAATTAACGTCAAGTCTGTATTGAGACCCTGAAAGCCGTGGCCTTTTGCCTATTCTTTTATCAGACTGTCTGCTTTCTTATTATTTGCATGGCCTCCCCTTTTTATAAGCCTAGTCTATAATGTTACACCTTTCATCTGTTCTAAAGAGCCTGTCACTGCTCTTTTTATGCTTGTGATGGATTGATAGGATACTGTAGTAGTTGTAAGCCCAGCTAGCAATATCCTTCAGAGAAATTTCTCTTCTGCTCTTGCTTCATCAAATGTGTCCACCCACCGCAACCATTAAGAGCAGCACGTAACTGTGAATCGGTATTGTTTGGAAATGTGATGTGTTGACTTAGCAATGTGAGCACTACTACCTTCTAATGTTGTCTGCCATTTTCAATAGCGTTTAAACTTTTTTCAATGTTTTTACAAAATGTAACAGCTTCATTGGCTGAAACGGTAACAATTTTACAACTATTTTCAACTGATAAGGCCAAAGAAACTAGGCCACGGCTTGTTTTGAATTTGTTGTTTTTTGTGATGTCACAAACACTAATGCATTTCCATGTATTTGTCTACTCAGCAGTTTAGCTCCTCACAGTGAAGTTATAAAGAGTGTTACTCTTTTTATAAGTGAGGCACCAGACAAGGCAGCGGTCATTTACATACATCCTATTTAAAGGTACAGTAACAGTCATGTAAAAATGTACTACATTTGGTGATTAAACCACAGAATTGGCAAAAAAAGTGTATGAAAATGATAAAATATAGGACATTATTATTACACTTATATAGGGCCTTTGTTGATATGCTCCATTTATACACACACTCAACCACACACACCAATGAGAAGCGGCAGCCAGTCGCGCACATTGTACTCTCAACCGGAAGCGACCGTCCACCTGGAGGACTGCACCGAGCACTAGGGGGGATCACCCAGGACAGAGTGCCAACCATATCTGGGTATACATACATGCATACATTCATACATACACCAGGGTAATTTTTAGAGTAGCCAAT